>APFE030679674.1:41104-52428 GCA_000404065.3 Pinus taeda
CCCTCCCATACTACTTTAGGTGAGACCTCAATTCTCACTTCGCTAACTCTTGCCAAAAGGGCCAATAGTACCGGGATTTGCTTGGCTAAATCACCTCCAAATCTCAGTCAGGCCCTAACAAGCCAACAAATGGTTTCGTTGCTGGGACTAGGATCTGTATAAGGGATGTTTGATTTCATGCCACTGGAATTCAACAAAGAAAGAAATTGAAGAGGGGTTGGACAAGAAGATTCACGAGTTCACGACACGGGAAAACATAACTCCTCAAGTATCTGAGGAACATTGGTTGGAACGCTACTTGTATACGGAAATCCACGAGATTTTCTTAGCATCCTTTCCTTCTGAGCTATATGAGTGGATCACGAAGTTAGCGGACAACTAGGGAAGATGTAGGCTCAACAAACCAATAGTGTCGACTCCGGAATTAGCACGTAGACTAGAAGCTTTAGAAGATAAGATCGAGCGAGCTGTGGACCATTGGCTCGACCGGATAATAGGAGGATTTATCACTAAGTTTTTTGTAGACACGACCGTCAGCTACAGTGAGGCAGAGTGACGTTTCCTCAAGGGACTGCGAGGTAAGTATATTAAATCTTTGAACACTTGGATTAAAATGTCATTGGGTGAAAAGTGGGTTATGTGAATAAATTAATGTTTGGGACTATGCGGAGCTTGAAGATCTACAAAAGTGAAAGTAGTGAAGGATTATAAATCAGTCCTTTAATTTCACCCTCGTAGGAGAGCGAGAAAGAGCTTGCAAATTTTTCTCCGAGAAGCGCGATCAGTTTGATAAGGAAGCGAATTCCGCGTTTACCACCTCCACCCACACTGCCACTCGTTTTACTCTCCTCACCTCCATCTCCACCAACCCCACCTATGCCACCACCACAATTTAGTATGGCAAGTGCGATCAAACTACCGGTATTCAAAGGAGTAGGGAATGAAGATCCAGACCAATTCTAGTTCATGGTAAGAGTAGTATGCGAAGCACAAGGCATCGTGGATGACAATATTAAGAAGGCTATGCTGGAGAGCACGCTGTAGGATCGCACATTAACATGGTATATCAAGAATTTTATTGACCACCCAAACATAGGAATTGCAGAGGTCCAAGCCGCGCTGAACAGGGAATTTAGCAGGCCAAAGTCAGAAACACAATCAATCATTGGGTTTAAGGAGATCGTGATGCTCCTCGGTGAGACCACCTGGAATCTTGACAAAAGGTTGAAGAGTACGATTTGCAAAGCCAATATGACGTTGACAAATGGATAGCATTGCACATGGTTTGTAGCATCTCTGACACCACACTTAAGGATAGCGTTGTCACAACAAAAAATTTCCACCGAGGCCGAAGCGTTGGAGATGGAAATGAGATTACATGAGACCCCTGTACAAGATCCTGAGTGGGGAGTCCAACAAATCAACGTGCAATTACAGAACCTATGTCTGGAAATGCAAAGTTTGAAACAGGATAGGACACCTCGGTCGGAGGCGCGTGAGGAAGTATGGTGCATAAAATACAAAGGCCAAGGGCATGACAAGGATCATTGTCCAGTGTTTGCGAACTACTTGGCAGGAGGAGGGCTGATGTCGTTGAGACCAGAGGCATAGGCAAGCCTGAGCATGGTACCTGCATTATGGTGTGCGATCTATCAAATAGAAGGGAAACACACTACAGATAATTGTCATCTGTTGCAGAAGTATATGCAGACGTCCCAACAATTGTTTTGTAATTTCTACAGGTCGGTAAGCCACGATGAACTTACCTGCAAAATTTATGAACTAATGATGGAATGGACCCCTACCTACAAGGTGTAGACCGAAACATGAGCCCTCAACCCAAATACAGGGATGGAATGCACTGGATTTTAGGGGCGCAGTCGAGGACGAGGCGGAACAGGACTAGGAAGGGGTTGCGTACAACTAATTTGTTACAATTGCAGAGGGCCAGGGAACTATGCCCACGATTTTAGCAAATTGACAAGGATATTATGTTTGCATTGTACTCATTTTGATCATGATGCAGAAGACTACCCTTTGCTAATCGCAAGGATGCACAAAAAAGGGGTACTCCAGTGCCCTTCGACTCATAATTTACAAATGATGAGGTCTGAGCCACACGAGGAAGACTCGAATGTAAACATGATGCTCAGGAGTGGTATGACCACAAGAGATGATAAGGGGAAGTAGCCAGAAGAAAGTGTGTAGGTTCGCAAGGCTCCTACAAAGGAACTCGAGTTTGATTTAGAATGCGCAAAGGAGACATTCATGGAAGCTAAGAAGAGCTTCACAGAGGCCTCCACTTCAGGTAGTAAGGATCAACTAGAACCAGGAACGGATCCTTCAATGCTCACTACCTTTCTGGAGACATGCATGAAACTGCTGCGTGACAGCAAGGTAGTCAAAGGACTACAAGAACTTATCACTAGATATGCGGGGTCAGGAGAACCACGTGGTTCGGAAACTAGGGAAGCATGCATTGCGCATCGGAAGAGAAATGAGGTTGGATAGACAGATTGGTGAGTATGAAATGGATCAGGTAATCCTAGATCTAGGTTCGAACACGAATGTACTACCAAAGGAAACATGGGAACTCATGGGTAGACCCACATTACAATGGTCCCCTATTCAGTTACGAATGGCAAACCAACAAAAGATTTTGCCCATGGGGAGATTGCAAGGGGTAACCGTAGATATTGAAGGGGCGAGCACGCAGGCATATTTTGAAGTGAAAGAGATTGTCGATTACAATAATCCCTATCTTGCGCTACTAGGAATAGACTAGGCCACTGACATGAACGGAGTCAGAAATTTTAAGAAGTGCAAAATGATATTTGAGAAAAAGTCACTATGCGCAGTAATACCGCTGGATCCAGCCGAAGGAGCGTGATACACTGAACTGGTGTGTGATGATGATAGTGATGATGATATCAATAGCATTTACAAGATAACTACACAAGAATAGGACATAATGCAAAAATTGGATTATGCATGATACGCTTAGGAAATGCAATGAAAAGCTCAAAAAAAATCTTCTACAAGCTAAAACAAATAAAAATGCCAACAGTCATTCAAAAAAATAGGTAAAACAACACTCTCACAAGAAAAGGAAACAAAAACAACAAAAAACCAGAAAAATACAAGAAAAGCAAGACTTACTTGGAAAAGTTGTGTCAATTGTGTGGAAGGTTCCTAGATGCGTCGGGAATGCTAGAGCTACAAGATCGAGTGTACAAATGAGCTCTTGTAGCATCCATTAAATAGATTGGATAGATTTTGATTTTATGACACAAAGGCCAAAAATCTAGGAAAAAGTGGTTGTAGTTTCTAAAATTAAATCAAGTGTAACTCCCACTGCTAAAAATAGCTCCCTATTTTTTAGGGATTCTTTTTGCTCTTTTTGATTTTTTTCTTTTTCGGGAAAAGGCTGCCATGCATGCATGGAGAAATTGCGTAGTTCTAGGGAGAACTAGGCAACTTACTAGCACATGCATCAGACAACCGCTGATGGAATGATTCTACACAATTCCTAGGTTGAGTGGCTCTGACTGCCTCTCATGCTCTGTGCAGTTTCCCAGCTGAGGACAAGCTTCCAGCTGGGTTTGCACAATTTCAGAGCCAAAGCTCACTTCTGAGTTGAACTACACATTTCCTAAGAGAAATGATGGTTTGCCTCTAGGATTGCAAATATTTCCAAGGTAGTGCTAGAATGAGTTTGCAACCAAGTCACGTGGGTCAGTTTATGGTTAGACAACAAAGAAAGTAAGCAAACACAAGCTGTAAAGTGAAAGATAAAACTCAAAGGAAAGCACAAGTACCTAGGTAGTGTAAGATAAGCTACCAAGATTTTAGTAGGGAGGCTTCAAAACGAAGCGAAGGAAAAATTTTGGAGGGTGGTTATAGCTGCTACAATAACTCCCCGGGACCTAAAAATTAGCATTCCAAAATGAACTGAAATATCTACAACGACAACATGAATTACAATGCTTCTAGCTAAAATCTGAGCTAATGATACTACCAAATCTTTAATAAGCCCCACACATTTAACCTTTTTTCAATCAAAAGAATAAAAGTCTTTGTAAGGTTTTGTAAGTTGTAGATTAAGCTGCTTCATAACTTAGAGAGGCATTAAATTATGAGAAGCCCCTGAATCTAACATACAATTTTGAAGAATAAAATTATGCATCGAAAGAGAAATGTAAGGAGGAGTGGAAGAATCTTGTTCTTCCACATGAAGGCCAAACATAACCATTGGATTTTCTTCTTGTAAATTAACTGCATCAGCTACATAATTATTCTAAGATAAATTCATGAAATCATAAACATGTTTTTTGTAATTAGGTTTCTTCACTAATTCAGTTAATGGAATAGGAATTTTAATTTTCTCCAATTCTTTCTGCAAATTGAAAGAATGAACCTCCTTCACAACTTTTGATTACTCCTCATTAGCTGGATTTTCTTTTGGCAAATTCTGTGGGCTGATAACAGACTGTTGGGACTATTTCTGTAGCATCCTTGTTTCCTGTTGGCTTCTTGAACCCTCCTCTTAATGAATTAGGACTATTGAGACTGTATTAAATGACTTCTTCCCTATGTCATCTTGTTTTGGTGATTGCTGGTAAGTTGCTTGGTTGGATTGATCTTCCACATGGTCTTGAGTTCTTGATCTTTTCCTCGACCTTAGATCATATTCTTTGTGTAAATCGTCCTGCATAAAATATGTGAACCTTTTACAATATTCTCAAATATCTTCATCATATAGAGAAATTTGAGCTTCCTAGTGTTATCACTCTATGATTTTGAAGATTGGAAAGACAAAATCATAAAGGATACATCAAACCACTTAGGAGTCTAGGATCTAGCCCTCCTAGACTCAAAGAGGGCTCCCTCTGTATATTTAAGATTTTAACTTTAGTTCTAGTGCTTCAAAGTGTTAGGCTAGATATAACATGAAAGAGGTTTATTACTTGATTGCTTGGTTGTTTGTTTGGTTGGGGTAGGTAACATTTAAATCCTTTCCATCGGGCTATGGAGTCAAGACTGGGTGGTAATATCAATTTTTTCAAAGAATTTGCCAGGCAGGCTAACTATCTTTATTGGATCTTAAAGAAGAATGAAAAATGAGATGACAGAATAGTGAAATCAGTAATGATTAAAAAATAAATTAAGTATTTATTCACCATACATCAAAGGAAAACAATTAGATTGTAAACATAGATAGAAGTAAGGTTCTCCAACAACATGTCTTAATCTAGAATTTCTATTTTACAATAAGATTTAATGATGCATAATGAATAAAACATAAATATATTTGACACAGAAAGAAGACATCACCAAGTTAAAAATAGCACAAATATCTTGCAAACGGTATTTTATTATTGATGCTCCAGCTCAAAAATTACAGTGCTTCAAAAGAAAGATTATTCAAATAACTTGGGTCCAACCTCTAATACATCTAATGCATGAAGTGTTTCACAAAAACCTACAATGATTTCCTTGTACATGTGGCAATTTGTTTTTAATTACAATGAAATAAAATTTGACTAGTGTAACCACGAATAGATAACTTGCACATCTAGTCCCCTTTGTTCGGGATGTTGTTGCTGAGTAATTAATTTTGTTGTACTGGCTCTGCTGACCTGGTAGGGTGCTAACTCAGCTCTGCGCTATTCCTTCAATCTTCTTTGTCCTGCTCCTCTTGGTAATCGCATAAGCCACTCCATGCTTCTTCATCTAGAATCTTGACCTTGATTAACCTACGGTATATTTCATCAGCTTCAATGTAATGTGCAAAACTGGGTTTGACCGTAAAAATCTACTTTAGTTCATGCTCGATATAGATTGGATTGCTGATATCTTCCAGCAATTCTTTCCCTGTAATGCTTCCTTTAATGTTGGAGAGATTCACAGCATCCTGGGCTATGCCTTGGAGCCTCTTGACACAATATTCTCTAGCCATGAGTTTGTCATTAGTGACAAACAGAGAAGGGAGACCTTTCTGTGTTAAAGGCTCAATTCTATTGAAAAACCCATTGACTCTAAGCTCCAAATTTTGGCATTTTTCCTCAAGCTATACATTCAGGTTCTTCTTAGTCAATCCCTTTTTCACCTGTAGAATAGTTTTTGTCCTATCTGCTACTCTAGCTCTTCTAGCTCATACCTATTCCTTGAGTTGAGAAATTGAATAATTATGTTGGTTGTTGCTAGCATGCCTCCCAGCTCTAGATTAGTAGTTGAAATAGCTTCTTTAGCTTTTTGCACTAACTCCTTATGTTCAAATATAATTTGGATGTTGGTCCAGATTTCATTCATGCCATTGATGATGTTGTGCCAGATGATATCTTTCACCCTTCCTAGAGTGTTACCAACAGATGATTCCTTTTTAGATTTCTGCAACTTTTCGATTAAGGTTTGTGCCCTCTGAATCTCCACTCAGTGTGTATTTTCAACTCTTTTGATTTGGTCCTACAAAACATTGACTTGGATTTCTAGTCTCTTGATCTCCTCAGTCTAGAGATTCATGCTTTCCATGGACCTGGCTAGTTGTTCTATACTCCCTTCTATCCTTGTAGCAGTTTTTGCTAGAGTGACTATAGGAATAGTTGTAAGAGGAAGAGCCTCCATAGTGGTGCTGGCCAAATTCGCTGCCTTTTCCTTCTCTTGTACCATCTTCTCCATCTTTGCTTCCATTTGTTTTATTTAGAGTGACTGCTCCATTATTAATTTCATCATTTGGGCCTTCTGACTTTCTGTTTCCTCTATCTCTTTGGTCAAGGGATAATGTGTTGCAGGTATTTGAGTTGATTCTTCAAAGCTGCTATATCCATCTTTTTTTTCTTAATTATTTCTTCTGCTACTTTTACATTTGAGGGATCATATCCAATTCTAAATACTAAGTCTTCTAGAGACTTAATTATGTTGTCCTTTGATTTGGATGAAATCTCTTCAATCTTTAGCTAAGATTGGGCATTTGACAAGGCCACCTGCATTTTAAACAAATTCATGGAGGTACTGGTTAGAGTAGAGGAGATCATTTCACCTGTTTTCTTATGAATTTCCAGCTGATCAATAGGATGAATGTTCTTGGCATCAAACTCAAAAGAGGTTTGTCTGTATTCAGTTGGAGTTTTAGGCTCTATATCTATGCTTCCAAGGATGCCATATGCATTTTTCCTTTTTCTGAATCAAAGCTAAGAGGAGTCTGCCTTGAGAAGCTGCACTTTGCTTCCAAAATTGAGCATAGGTACTCATTTTCAGCATCTCATTTCTGAACTTAATTTCCCTGAAAGTGTCTAAGATGGTCTCCTCATTTTCTCCAGTTACATTGGTAGAAGTGGATACTTGAAGAAACTATTGCCTTTCTGAGGTTGGAGTGGCAGGAAGAGATTGACTTCTAGTTAGTGGTCAATCAGGAATATCACTGAGATTAATGATTGTTTGTTGTGGTGATTCCTTGCCTATGTCCATGTGCATCCTTGCTCTTTTTCTAAATTTTAATTTGAATTCTTTCATAGAAGTATCAGTCCTTGGTGACTGATCTTCTCTTGGCCTTTTCCTAGTTGCTCCCTTTTCTTGTTCCTTGCGCTTGTTTTTATAGACATATTTGGGCACTTCAACCCCAATCTTATATGTCAATAAAATAGGTCTTTTCAAACCCCAAAAGTGTTGTTTCATACCCTAAACGATCATGGTCATCTGATTACATCATTCCCCAAAATTTCCACCTGAAAAGCGATCCAGAATTGGCTTAAACTAGACCATACTGACTGCTCCACTGTCAGGGTGTGATGCATACTGACTTCTACACTAGCCAGGTGCGATGCATACTGATAAGGCCTTTTGTAGGGTGCGATGAGAGAGGATGGACAAATGTCCGAGATAGTTTGCTAAGGGGATGCTCAGGGAATCTTCTAGGCTCTTCTGCTATGACACTTGCCTCTCTGAATTCACCCAGGGATGAGTAAGAGATCCAAGAAATCTCCAAGTGGAACCAAATGCAACAAGTGGAATGACACTGATCAAAACCCCAGAGATGACTCACACCCTTGCAAAAATCTATAAATGGATCCCTCATCTAAGAGATCCAGAGGCTAGAATATTGTAAATTGCAAGGAAGTGCTAATAGTTTGTGTTTGAGATAAGAGCATTGTATTATTGATGTGATTTTCTATTTCATGAGGTGAAAAGGGTTTCATGCTGGGAGGATGATGCTGGATCAGACAACTGGGTTGTAATTATCCCTTCTACTTGATAAAGTTCTTCAAGTTTTATTCCATATAATTTTTCACTTGTGAATGTTGTTATTTGTGAATGCCAATGTATGTGCATTATATATCTGATTCTGTAGTGTTTGTGTTACAATAGTTCAAGATGCTTTGATAGTTCTTTGCTACTGTGTTTCTATAGGTACTCTTCAAGCGGGATAAGTACAGAGAGGAGTTGTGAGCTCTGTCAAGGGGGAGAAATATCAAGCAAAGGATCAAGCGAAAGTTCCAGGTTGGTCCTCTCATCGTTCTCTTATCTATTGTGCATAGAAGAAATCATTCAATTACTTTGAACTGTTGTTTCTAGGGTAGCTACCAAACATAAAGGGCTAGTCGATCAAAAAGACACTAGTTTTCCCATAAACAAAATGGTGAATACACTAGGGATCGAATAGATGTTTGTTAGTTGTTGTTGTTTATTTTATAAACTATAGACAAAGCCTAAAGTTAGCCAGGTATCCTTCAAACTGTTCTTGCTCTGCAATTGCATAGTAGATAAACGTTGCTTCAGTCAATCTCTGGTTTAGTTTATGAATTGAACATTTGACTTACAAGCATTCTAGATCCCCTTTTGGTAACTCAGTAACCTCTGAAGATCATTCCTCTGTACTTTTCTCTTTACTGACCATCATAGCTCAGCTTAACTCACTGAAATCAGCTACAAATTTGAGCCAAAACCCACTTCAGTTGCGGTCCCTAGCCCACCGCACTGGTTGTCACTGTCGACCAATATGCATCGCACTTCCTGAGTGTGTAAAGTGCGATGTGTCCCTGTTCCTGTGAAGCCTAAGTGTGATGACTAACTAAACCAATTTCCATTCTAGAAATTTGGGGTTTTTGTCCTTGTTTTCAGTTTTGTATAGTTGTTTTTTGCTGCTTATGAACAGTACCTCATTACTGAAGCCTGCTTGCATCACATAGATCAACCTCCATTGATTAGGATTAGTGAATGTTTTTATGTATTTGTCCATCATTTATAACCCTTTGTCGAAAAGTTGCTTAAATTGAACTGTCGCTTTGATACAAAAAGTGTCGTAACTGTCGTTTTGTGTCAAAAAGAGAAGTGTCATGGATTCTTCCTTCCCTAGATACTCGATTGAACTTTTTGTCATGTATTTGATTTGATTTGTTGATATTCAAAGTTTCAAAAGAATTTTCTATTCGAAATTGAAAAGTGTCTTTTAGTCTTCCTTTCTATTTTGAAGAAGAAATTGTCGAAAATGTCATTTTGAAAGAAATATTTCAGATCTTTGCTACATTTGTTTTTCCTTTTTGGCATTTTTCACATTAAGGAGAATGAAAATCAAATACATGCATTTGCATTTTCATTTTGTTTTTTGTGAAAAATGATTTAGGAAAGTGCATTAGTGTGTGCTCTTTTCTCTTTTTCTAAAAGAATCATAATTTTCTTTCCCTAGTAGCTAAGATTTCATTGCTCAACATAAACAACGATTGTTTATCATTGTAAATTTCATTTTAGGAATTTTAAATCAACATCACATGGGGAACCATTGAAAGGAAAACATTAAAAAATATCAACTCTAAAATAAATCTCAATGAACCTAACAACGCTTTGGAACCTAACGCAACACATCTAGAGGTCTAGGCTAGAGACATGTTTCGGCATCGTAAAAACTAGTAACTATTGTTTTCATCGAAGGTTGGGAGATTCCTCCTCCTTGATATGACAAGTGCTAGCACATACTTGTGCTCCCCGTATCATCGCGTATATATTGGGAGACCACAATAGGCTTATATCCTTTATCCATGGGAAGCTATGTCTGCCACCCTATCGATCGCAATGCACTGAACACAACATTCGGGAAGATTGGCTGCCATACATAAGTCCTTGGTAATTTCTCTCTAATTTATCACCAAGGTGTATATTGTAGTTTTGCGATTGGTTTGGTAATCCCTCTGTCTAGAAAACTCAGCCTAGACACTTTATTTTCCCAACAAACAAAGAAATGAAATATAAAAGAAAATCTAGGGAAAAATGACTTTGTTCTATGTTCCTTGACAACAACACCAAACAACGTTGTACCTTAGGAGACAACCCCTCGCTGAGTAGAGGTAAGTGCCTAAGAAATTTGTCTAGAATGATGAATTTCTTAATTTGTTGTTCCATTGTAAAACTTCATAAGTATATGTTTTACAAGTAAATACTATAAAATCTTCTTAAATGAAACACCTTTAAAAGTGGACTTTTAATGATGAATATGATTTTTAAGTTGTAGTACAATGTATGAAAAAGAACTTTAGTTTAAACAACAAGCTACTTGTGGAAGAATATCTTGTTTTAAACTTCAGACTTTAGCATAATTATGGAAGAGAGAAGAATGGAAATACAGAAAATAGGAGAGCATATTAAGGTTATTTAACTTTAACTTACAAATATTGTAATTTTAGCGAAACTATATCATTAAAGACCGAGTGCTTTACTACTCTTTCCCATTGAAGAAGAATATTAAATGATTTTACAGATATGAGAAAACACATGTCACATTCAAAATATGTCTGGAATCACTTCAAAAGCTTTATTTCAATCACTAAGAAGATAAAAATATTCCACAGGAAAGTTTCTCTTTTGAAGTCCAAAAACCCAAAACCATTCCTCGTTCCTCAAAATTTCTTTTTGTATGATAATTACAATGAGGACTGTTACACTGAAATTTGTCACCATGACTATCTGCAGTTAATATGGCTCCATCAATAGTCATATTATCCTCCTTGTCAAGCCTTATACCTCTGCTCTCCAGGTCAAACTTCAAAAAGAGAGAAAGTCATTAAAAAACATGTTTATCTCTGGGTACGCAGGTTCTCTCTACCTTTCCTGCGTGTACGCATCCCAAGCTCATTTTACCTACGTACTTGTACGCTCTGTAAGCCAAGGGATGGGTGCGTACTCTTGTAAAGGTCAAAAGTCGCAAGTTTCATCTTAAAAAAGTTACTTGTGGTCACTTCTAGAGCTTTCTAGAAGAGTGTTTGACGTGTATTGAGCGCCTCCAGATGGTTCATGCATCCCTATGATAGAGGAACTTATCCCATCAAGAGAGGAGA
>APFE030679680.1:0-43512 GCA_000404065.3 Pinus taeda
GAACTATTCCTACCATGGAGATGATTGAATGCATTCTGTAAAAAATAACTTTTGCTAATAGAAAAGAATACTTCTGCCAATGTACTCAAAAAGGCATTCTCAAAAGATTTCAAATCCATAATGTGACCCATATAAATCCATCATTGTATAATTTCACCTCACATAAACCTCATATAAGTTTCATATAAGTCCATCATATAACTCTCATAAAACATCACCTTATAAATCTTATATAAATCTCATAAAACTTCACCTATAAAGACCATGGTCATGCAAATTCTTTGAACTGTAATTTACAGCGGTCAACCTCGGCAAAGCATCAAACATATGAATGGCACCAGCAATCAAATCGGATCCAACTATAGGGACAGAAGCACAGAATCTCGGTCGAAAGTGAAAAAAAAATGGTGCTTCACGTATGGAGGTATGGGTGAACCAAGTTATATGGAGGCCAGCGCTCAAAACTTATTTGAAATTCGAACTATTCAAAGTAGCAAATGGAATTCGAACTATTAAAAGAAGCATTTGGACTATTCAAAATGTATTTGAAACCATTCACCATACCATTGGATCGTATACCATTCAGGCATGTCAAAAATACCATGTCAGATCTCATTCAAACTTATTTAAAAACAGCAGCTTCAAAACGTATTTCAGGCAGCATTAAAACATTCATAACTAGCGTTTGAAAACTTATAGGATCTCAGCTATGGCACCATGAATCTCGGTGGAACCTCCAAGGCGGTATTGCGTGGTTTGGAGAGGCGGTATCCGCAAAATAGGAAGCTTGAGAAAGCATGGATGCATTCAAACTTATTTGAAACAGGCAACAAATATATTTATTTGAAATATTCAAAGTAGCAAATGTATTTCAGGCAGCATTTAAAACATTTGTGATATTGCTTCCGCTCATCACGCTTGGGCTCATCATGCTTTCAGCTGCACTCACAATCACGCTTCCGCTGCTGGGCTCATCACGCTTCAACAGCGTTAAGGGTGCTATGTCGATTCAACAGAGTTTAATCGGTGGAGGGTAGTATAACAGTTCATCGAAAAGCGTTTGTCTGCCTTCCGCTCTAGGCAGAGGTGTTCTTCAAAAAAACGTAGACGCACCAAGTAATCATTCACCAAATTAATCGTTTAGGGGACAGAGGCGTTGAGGACGGTGTTCAGGTCATAATGATAGAGGACAGTGCTCAGACCAGCGTACAGCCAACAATAGCAAAAATGAAGGGAGTTACAACTTATTTTGAGAACTGGCTCTGATACCATGTCAGGCCAGGCAGTAACTCTCCAATAGGCAATAAAACTGATTCGATTCATTTCATTAGGTATGTTATTGTTATATACAAAAGGGTGTGACTGCTCAGTTCACCTCCTAATGACTGTTCACATTCCTAATTTAACTATTTACATAAATTCACCCAATCATGAGGATTAGGTGTCAACAAAAGCCAATGTAATTAACCTAGTGAAATTCAAACACCAAGCACTCAGTTATAATCAAATACTTCAACATGCCCACGTGCAATTTTGTGATCACTTGGAAAAATTACAGATGTTTTAATCAATGACATTTATCAAATAAAAAAGTTATTTGAGGATTCAATAAGAAACTTAAGGAGTTGTTGCAATGGAAGTGGGATCCAAACAAGAATTTTTCCATCCTACCCATTATTACCAACATTCAAAAGTTTGTTGTAATGTACATGGAAAGCTTAGTTTCACACTCTGAAACCAAGGGTACAAGATGTAGAAAAAAATTATTCGAAGATTCAATAAGAAACTTAAGGAGTTGTTGCAATGGAAGTGGGATCCAAACAAGAATTCTTCCATCCTACCCATTATTACCAAGATTCAAAAGTTTGTCGTAATGAACATGGAAAGCTTAGTTTCACACTCTGAACCAAGGGTACAAGATGTAGAAGGGCTATGAGACTCAGCTATTCAATCCACTGTGTAATCACTCAAAAAAACAAAAATTTCAATTATATACACAAATGATTATCTCCGCAAAACTGACAAATTAAGACTTAAAATACATGAAAATAAGAATGAGTTCAACAAAAGAATTGATCAATTGACATTTGTCAACTTTGAGGAAATTTGAGAATTCCTCATTAAACCCTTCAATAAGTATCAAAACACTTTGAGGAAATTTGGGAATTCCTCATTAAACCCTTCAATAAGTATCAAAACACCAAGTTCTTGAACAAAAAATTGATTCAAATATTACCTGTGTTATAAGCTCGGGTTGTAAGATCTCAAGTCACCATTCATCCACAGCCACCTACTAAGTTGATAATATTCTAATATTTTATTTTCGGTGGTAGTCCTTCAATGAGTTTTTGCCATCACTTTTGCCTGGATAACCTATATTTAGTTTGAGATATACAATTGTTTACTATTTTGTTTTTGTTTGTTTTACTTTAGTCACTTATGGTTAATCTTTTTATATTTTGAAAAACTATTTAGGGCTCTCGGGAACCCATGTTTAAGGGTTATGAAATTTTGGAAAGAAAGGCTTTGTTCCACTATTGTACATTACTTTTTTAATATGAAGAGATGAACCATTTTGAGTCCGTGTTGGGAGGAAGTAAAATGAAAGAAGTATTTCTATTATTTTTGATTGGATCTTGAGTCTGCTGTCATTCTAAACTGTATATATATCCTCGGCTCTGCGGAATTCAAAACAATCTTCGGTGATCCTGCATCTGCCGCATTCCAACAGTATATAAATCCTCGACAAGCTCGGTATTCTAAACTATATATATCCTGAGGCCGGTGATCTTGGATCTGTCGACGAACTCGTTCTGCGACATTCTAATATGGAGGCTCGCATTCTAAATTGTATATATTGATGGTGATCCACGAACTGGATCTTGGGTCTGCTCCCCTAATATAATATAATATATTTGGGTCTGCTCCCCTAACATAATATAATATAATATATTTTAGAGTCTGCGGAATCCAAAACAATCTTCGGTGATCTTGGATATGTGTCATTCAAGCAGTATATAAATCTTCGACGAACTCAGCATTCTAAACTATATATATCCGAAGGCCGGTGATCTTGGATCTGTCGACGAACGTGGTCTGTGGCATTCTAATATGGAGGCTCGTATTCTAAACTATATATATCCTCGAGTTTGCGCAATTCAAAACAATCTTCTGTGATCTTAGATCTACGACATTCCAGCAGTATATAAATCCTCGACGAACTCGACATCTTGGATCTATCAACGAACTCGGTCTGCGGCATTCTAATACAGAGGCTCGCAAAAAAATAAAATATAAGTAAACATTTTAAAATTAAAAACTATAATCTTAGAAATAATAAAAATATATTTATTATTATATTAATATATAAAAGAGAAGAAGGAAATTATGTTTTATAAAGGGTGGGGTTAGGGGTGGATATGAGGGGCATGGCAAATTTTATAAAATAAAGTTTTTATAATCAAATAAAATATTTAAAAAAATTATAAATAAAAATATGTTTTAAAAAATACGATATAAATAAATAATTCATGATGATGATTATTAATGTCTAGTGAGACCAAATTTTGGTTTGTTGGACTTAAATGAACGAATTATTTAGTGTGATTTAAGATTTTATTCCTATGCTCAAAAAGCTTGGAGAGAAGCTTCCTGAGTTCACTGTAATTTTGACAATGTAAAAGGCTAGAAAGGTTAATATTGCAAAAAAGATTTTGAAACTGAGATCTAATGTGGTTGTACCCGAGGCAATCTAAGAGGAATTGATTTTCATCCTTGATGTTTGTATTCTCATAGAAATGGAAGAACCTTTCCGTCCATGGTGTTTTACTAATTGCCCAACCACCCATTTCACTATGGAGCTCATGAGAGTTTGTTCTAATCTTGGCTATATTAATTTTCCTTTTTGAGCTACTTAAAACAGAAAGATACTTTTTATCTTGTAGGGTGGGGTTGATGACCTCCTTATAATATCTTAATTTTCTTTTAGCTGCTAAATTTTTCTCACACCACATTTTTTCTTTGAACTTAGAAGTAACATAATTTTTAATGTTATTAATGCTTTGCAATGCAACATTGTCATCCATCTCCCAATACTTTGCAATGCAACATGTAGAATTATAATTTATATATAATTCTATACATAAAAATATTCTAATATGAAATTCTTATTTCTTTCATTTCAAATTATGTATTTATTTTTATCATTTCTTTCTTCTATATAAATTTTTATGCCTTTATTCTATACTTTAGAGTCTATTATTACTTATTAATTTTTATTTTTTTCCTACTTTCAGTTTTCTTCTCTAATAACATATTTTCATATATATATATATATATATATATATATATATATAATTATATAATTTCTTGAATTTTTCAAAGATGAATGTAACATACCCCGGTAACTTCGCATGTAAAAGTAGGGAATTAGAATTTTTTTATACAAATTACCACAAGTAATTATCCAATTCACAACTCCACAAATCATCATTAACCATTAGATATAATATTCATTGGTACATCAAGTAAATTGCCATAAAAGACTAAGTTCCATAACCATTAACCACCAGTGTGGTAGTGTAATAACATAAACTGTCTCATGAATCCTTGCATCCATTTCATAATTTCCTTCACCATATTAATTAATCACGTACTAGAACATCATGATTATCACATCAATTAATGAAACATCATCATCAAAGATACAACATCAACCAACTCACACACAAGGCAATCACACCATTGAACATCGATATACCCTGGAAACCCCGTAGGGTAAAAACCAGCAAACGTTTAATTTTATTATTAAACGCTCGTGAGGGTGTTCACCCCTCACTCAATGGCTCATAAGGGATTCCATCCCTTAACCATTGTTATGAAATCATTACAATGAATTATCATTAAGTTGTCACATAACTAGCTAAAAGCTTGTTATGAAATCATTACAATGAATTATCATTAAGTTGTCACATAACTAGCTAAAAGCTAATACAGTTTCCATGTAATCTTTTACTTACATACCACCACATACAACATTTCTTGTGGCATGATTGTTCTAGCAATGGACGATCTTGCAACTCTAACTCATCTGCATGGCCCATTAATCCCTTTCCCGCCACAATGTTAAACATCACTTTTCTTTGGTACCAACCACCATCGTTTCCTGTCAATGCTATCGTCAACAAGCTCTGACAACAAGATTAGATACCATATTAATGAATCAATAATCAACCTCTAAAAGAGATCTTTTAACATCTACTCATCTACATGAGCAAGTATAACATACTAATTAACTAGTGCATATTTTCAAGTAAATTCTTATTCTACTTTTCACAATGCTTATTCACACTCAAGCATATTTCTCTTTAAGAGAACTAATCATTAGTTTTACAAGTCCATGTTCTCATTATCAACATTGGCATCATGATTACATTTATAAATAATCATATTAACTAGCACTGCACATATTCTTAAAGGGCACAAGCACTAAGGCTTTCCTTCGAAGGGACTAACTAAAATATTAGTTATAATCTTCTTGCATGAAAATTTACATAAACGTTGTCGAAAGAACTAGTCCCTTAGCTATCACTTTTGATGCATGCGAATAAATAAAGCATTCTCACACAACCTATAGTCTTTTCGTTCATGCGAATATATATCCTTTCTAGAGAAATCTAACACAAATCTCGTGTGCATACACATCTCATTCATGTGAGCATAATAGTAATCACCTATCATTTTCCTAAAGAAATATGGCCCAATAGTTCTTCTAGAAATACAAAGAATATATCTTTAGAACACATTGACTATTCTTTACGCATACAGTAGCTTATCATAAGAGCCATCATAAGAGCCCTCCTTGAAAGTATCCCTTTTCTAGAATTCTATTAACATTTCATGTAAACAATTACATAATTATTTCTTAAGGCAAGTCATTATAACTTCATTTCACTACATTCCTATATGAAGGATTCTCAAGCTTCCCTTTTCGAGAAATTATTAAAGATATCCATCTTTATGCATAAAAATCAAGATACAAAAACTTAACTTACCCTTTATCCATCAAAATCAAGAAGTCAACTGGTGGCTCCCGCCGTTTGCTTACACCTGTACTGATATGGCTGCGTCCGGAATGAACTTTAATGTTGACTTAATTAACTGGTACGATACCTCGAGGTCTGAGTTTAGGGTTTATCCCGGGGCTTCCGGTTGTAGCCCCACACCTGCCGGTTGCTCCGCCTTTTGTTCACGTAACCCGCGCTTACCTTCCCATTCTTACACTGCCTCTGCCTTGGGAGACTCCGTCTGCTACTGTAGAAACCCTCGAGTTTTTGTTCCTGTTGATCAATGGCGACTTAACTGTGACTTATTTGTTCTCTGTGGTTGTGGGTATGTGCCTTCAAGGCCTGTAACGTTACTCTTTCTTTTAAACGATGTTGATATTGAACTGTTGGCACAACTTGTGGTGTTTTGGATTTGCGCTCACACTGTCTGCAACTTTAAGGTGATTGACTGGTTTTTGTTTCTAATGGCAGGTTCGCTCCACACTCCAACGCTTCTCCTGGCTACAAGGTAAGACTCCTCTCCATGATATACGACCTGGGTTTTCTGTGGTTTCGTTTGTAACACCTTACTGCCACTGTCAATAGGTTGTGGCCGTTCTCTGGTTATCTGAAACTCCACTCTCGCTCACGGGTAATCCTTTCTCGAACCCTTACTTATTCCTTGTTTCATTCCACTGTTTATGAATGCTCTTTCGGGCTTTAACACTGTCTGGTTTTTTTTGTTTGTGACAGGTATTCACCTATGATGGTTCTGTGGCTAGCGTCGCTCTACAGTCCTGTTGATTTCTCCAACGCTCCGGTCACGGGTAGCTTTACTCTGTTTCGTAGGCTATATTTTCTTACTGTCAGTGTCGTAGGCTTTATAGGTTTTGTAGGTAGAAAGTCCGGTTCTGTGGAGGTGATGTTCCTCCCTGTTATTGATTCTTGTTTTCAGCGGTCTATTGATAAGAAAACCCTCTTTCGACGTTAGTAGTCTCGGTTGTCGTTTTCTCTATTATCTCTGTGCTCAATTTTTAGTTTATGAAGGTGGTCATATGAGTCTGAGTATACCTTTTGTATTTGTGAGAGGGTCTCTCGACAAATCGAGCCCTCCTTCTGTCGTTTTGCGCTCGGGCGCCACAAACCCTTGGCCTCTTGTGCTAGCTGTTCTTATATTAATGACTCAGTGGTATATGTTAATATGTGATTTCGTTTCGACGGTGAAACTCTGCCTGTACTGTCTATGCTCTGTTCTTTTCAATATATAAAGAATTCTTTTTTTAACAGTGAATGCGAACTCTCTGCTTTTACGTCTTAGAAAACAAATAGATGCATGAAACAATCTACAATGTATGTTCGTTCCATTTCTGTATTTGCCTAACCATAAATTTGGTTATGAGGGTTTGTTGATTTTTCGAATTACCTGTAGATATTTCGATGTCAAATATATGCTCTTGTCTGTGGTGTTACTCTTGGAACCCTTCGCCGCTTTCTCGTTCCTGATTCTTGAATCGAATCGACACTGGTGTCGTTCGCCTGTACTTGGCTAGCTTCTTGTCTGTTTACTCCTATGCTGTTTGTTTCTGTTAGCACATTTCATATGCAATGACAAACTTACAGTAATAAAAGAATACTTGGCATTTGTAATTACAGTGACAGAGAATAATTTCTTATTCGTCTTTACAGTAATGAAAGAAAATAATTTGAACATTAATTTCTGATGAACAAAAGATGCAAACTTGTGATGACTGTGTTTTTCTCTTTTTCTCTTTTTTCTCTTTCGGGGGAGAGAACCCGTACAATGATGTCCTTCCTGCTTTTAATCTAATGCTCTTAACTGTTCTTGAAAAAAAAACTGTCTTAACAGCAAACAACTGTTTTTGTCAGTTCTGTAACTAATTCTAGCTACTGTAACTTTTAAAGAACTTAATTAATTATTTGTCCTGTTAACAGTTTCCTAAATAACTGCAACAGTGTTCCCCTACAACTCCTAAGTTCTCTTCAACCTATAGACAGATAAATAAAATAAACTAAGTAAAAATAAAGTCACATTACCGACAAGCCTAACACTTGCCCAATTAAAATAAACGACAATTTGTTCTGAGTTCTTCATGAGACTGTCAGCCTTTCATGTCTCCTCAGAGCTGGATGCTCCTGCATCATCAACACAACTCATCTAACAAGACAATCTTTCAAGAGATTATATTTTTCAAGAAAGTTAACATGACCACTTTCTCTATGTACACACAAAATCACAATAGCTACCCTTACGTGCATGCAACATATGTCTTTCTTAACACAATTACTTTTACTTCAATGCACATAATCTTTTCATGAAACAAGTAGGGTTCTTGATATGATATGAACACTATTCATATGTCTTTTAAGAGTAGGAAACTCTATTTTTGTTTCAAGAGATTTCACATAAAAGCCATCATTTTCATACATGAAGTGTACACACTTTCCTAAAATGAAACTATATTTATGTGTATATAACACATACTCTTTCTTCAGGAAAGTTAGAAGAGAATATCTATGTGCCTAGAAGCACATCATTAGCTATCTCTATCATGCATGTAATGTATAGTTATTTTACTAGAACTTAGAAACTAGCTAGAATCATAAGGCAATTAGCATATATATCTTTTCCAAAAAATAACTTTTATTAAATACAAATACATATTTTAATTCAAGAAAACATGGCCACTTTTCACGCTATATCCTCAGGACGTTTATGTGCCTCATCTTCTTTTCTCAAGAAGATATTTTGGGCTATATTTAGCAAGGATTTCATTCCAAGAAAATGACAAATCTACTTAGTTTTTAACACACAAGATTCACATGTAATCTTTGTAATAAAATATACACATTTACTTAGATTATGTGTGCATGTTGCCTATTTTCTTTTCAAGAAATAAAATCTAAATAACATGTGAACTTATGTTTCTCTAGAATTTGTCAAATATCTTTAACGCACTCTCGTAAAAATTGCTCCAATCTTAGTTGAAGAATAACGATTTACTTAGATTTTATGTGCAATAATTATTCCTATTGCATCTTTTCTTTTCAAGAAATAGAATGCAAATAATATATTTATACTTATCTTTTTAGAAAGCAAGTGAATAAACTGGTAATTTGCAAGTTACTTATCTGTACTTTTGCCACACTCCTTCTTTTCAAGAAATAGAATGCAAATAATATATTTATACTTATCTTTTCAGAAAGCAAGTGAATAAACTCGTAATTTGCAAGTTACTTATCTGTACTTTTGCCACACTCCAACAGGCAGATTTGCAGATTTTAAATGGCACTACCGGAACTAATGGCGCGCATTTGATAGTGTAAATAATGGAGCCTGCTTCTCGGCTCACCATACGTATGCCTCTACTTATCACCCAATAGTGTCCCTTCTAACCAGTGGAAAATATTGAAGACAAGATATCTCTTCCCGCTGACCACCGTTAGGAGACAATAGTTGAACCGATAAACTTCCCATGTGTTGCATCAGGTGCGAATTCTTGCACTTGGCCTGCAACATCAGTTTAGAACCTCATGTGATCTATAGAGCTGCCGGAAACCTGAGACAGAGCGAGGCGAAGGGAGGATAGAAGGGAGGTTAAGCTCCCAGCAACATCATAGGCATCTTTCTTGACAGTCCGTAACGCCATTACTAGATCATAAGAGCTTTGGAAGGCAGCAAGACTTCATTCCCCACTTCTTTGTTCAACAACTGAGTTCTTGATAATTTCTCCCGGAATAGTCATGGCTTCCGCTCCTACCTTTCTCCCCATATGCTCCGTGCCTTCCCTCGTTTCCTTCATTCTCGTTCAGTTCCACAACAGCCAAGAATCAATTAATAACTGATTCGTAATCTTGAATTACTTTTACGCAGGGTTATTGTTATTTATGATAGGGATATTACAATGAATGTGTAGGATTTTTTATTTTTTTTCTCTAATAACATATTTCATATATATATAATTGCTTGAATTTTTCAAAGATGAATGTGTAGGAAAGCTTCCCATGAATACTCCACTCATTAGGAGTGGATACTCTATTGAACAAGGAGTACATTGGTTGTACCAATGGATGGTAAAAAAATGCTAACCATACTTATAAATAAAGAGAGTTTGGAGAATATATATATATATATATATAATATATATATATATTTATTATGATTAAATTTCCAACAATATTGATTAAATTTATTTATTACAAATCCAACCTATTTTTAAAAGATTTAAAATATATGAATGGTAAAGGAAATATATTATGTATATATTTAAAGTAATTTTATTTAAAGAAAAATTCTACACTAAAAAATTATTATTATTTAATTTTATAATATTTTAATATAAGATGTTTTAATAAGTTTTATATAAGTTAGAAATGTTGTATATTTCATTATAAATAAATTGAGGATATATATAATTGATCATAAATTTGAATTATAAATAATAATAAAATATGTGAATAAGGGAAAAAGATGATTATATTTGTAGAATTATGTAAATATTAATATATTAATTAGTAAAAAATATATAGAAAGAAGTAAAGTAAAATTATGATAGAAAGTAAATATAGGAGAAGGGGAGGAAGAAGAAGCTAAGATCAAAAGAAAGGAAAATTAAAAAAGGAGGAAAGAATTTTAGGCAGAGGAAGAGATTGAGAAAAAGGGACTAGGGGATTAGGGAAAAATGAGATGAATAATCTCATTCCATGAGTGGCTAAGCTTATATTGTCACAAATTACTATGCTTACAATTTATGTTCACCTATGTAATGGCGATTTGATATGATTTCTAAACTATACAGCTAGCTTTATTATTAGTCAACTTTTAAATTAAAACACATCCTTACAATGTACCAACATATATATATATATCGACCCATTATTAACATAAGTATTAATACAGTGGTTTTTTCTTAACCCAATCATAACATTCAAGTGTGTTTTAGGTTAGATTGCCACATATATATATATATACCCATTATTAACATAAGTATTAATATAGTGGTTCGTTCTTAACCCAATCATAACATTTAAGTGTGTTTTAGTTTAGTCTGGCAATCTAATGAATATTTCAAGTATACATATCCCAATGCAGATAGAAGTCATTTATTATCACTGATGATTTAGCTATAGCGTAGCTGTGGGATTTGGCCAAGGCATAGTGTATTTTCTCATGCAATACTACGATGTTGTTATTCTTGGAGGGAGATCCCCATCAATGGTACCCGATCAACGATGTGATCAAACGGTAGGGAGGAGTCTCGGACATCTATTCGTGTGGCATTTGATGTATTTCCTCCATTTTGACGAGGGTTTCCATTGCTTCGAGGAGGGATTTCACGTTGAATGATGGTAGGTCGCCTGTCTCTGATCCTTTGCTATTCAATCATCCGGTATGAGAATTCATACATGTCTTCACTAGATGCTCGTTCTCTCGACAAGTACAAAATGTATTTCTCATGCCCGCATTCCGAAGGGAGGAGGGTTTCTACCCATAACTCTAGCTCTTGGTAAGAACTGTAAGATATTAAGTTTTTTGTTTGTTCAGTCGACTCTAAATTTTGACTTTAATGTTTAGCTTTATAACCCTATTGTATTCTTTCAGGTGGAACAGTGTTAAGGTTGCCAAAGACTTGGGAGGGCTGTCAAAATGCAGTTTTCTATAACGGGACTTTTTGAAAGTTTTTCTGGTGACTGTTCCCAGTCAAAATCCGGCAGCAATTTATTGGAATCGCAAGTTTGATAGCTAGTTTCTGCACAATCAAAGTGTCCAAGGGGTTTTCCAGGGTGCTGAATCCAAATATGCAGTTAAGAACCCATTTTAACTGCAACAAATCAATATTTAACCTCAATTTCTTCCGCCGGATTTCGTCACCGGAATCTCCAAAAAGTCGCATTATAGATAACTCCCGTCAAAACTTGTCTTAGCTCCTTCTCGTGGCCGTGGCACCATCGCTTAGGCGAAACCACCAGGTATTTTATTAAGTTTGTTATTGTAAGGCTTGATAGCCAGAGGGTTAGTTTGCATAAGAGAGTATGTTACGACATAAGTATTTTTCTCTGCATTTAGGATTTTTAGTCGATTTTACTGGACATATATTGTATATCGTTTAATGGCGGAGTTATCTCCCAAACCAACCCTAAAATTTATTTTTTTTCTTTATATTTATGGATAATGAACTCGGACATGCCTTGTTTTGCATGGCGACATTATATAAGCCACTTATTTAGCCTCTCTCTTAATTTTTTGAAGCTTATGAGCTTTTGGGCAAATGGGCGTTTAATAGCTATTTTCGCTTTGACTGTTCTAGCTTTGTGTGTGTTGTTTGTGGGATTTCCTGTGTGAGAGTGTGGGAGGGTCGGGGTTCTATGACCCGACGACCATGACTCAAAATTTCTTAGTTACTATTTACAACAGTATATTTTATTATAAAATTACAGTGAACAAGTATATAGAACATTTGTAACATTATATGGTTATTTTGTTCTTTCTGTCAATGATTTGCTTCGTTAATTTAATTGACTGTTAGAAGAAAAAGTCAGTCTTTCATTCTGAGTTTTCAGTCTTCTTCCAGAATGGGAAATCTTTATATTTCTCAGTTTGAATTCGTTTACTGCTTATTTAGTAAAGAGATATGGACTATTTAATTGTAAGAGTTTTTTTTTTCCTAATATGATCCTCCTTAAGTGACCGATTTTACAATGTATTAGCAGTTTTCTCACTCATAGTTAATAATTCTTAGATACTTATATTGTTTTTTTTAAATAGTGTAGGCCTTAGATGTTTCTCTACTTATTTCCTTTAAAATCGTGGCTCTTTACGGTGTACTTGCCCAAACTCTATCTTGCTTGATTATTTTAGTTATACCATAGCATTTTCCATGAAAACTAGAGAATTTATCTATTACTACTGCATACTGTAAGGACTGTACGCTGTTTGAATAGTTCAACTTTTCATCGTTATTTACCATTTACCAAACATATTCGTATGTAACTATCTCCAAGCATAAAATTTAATTAACAAAATATCAGTCTTTCTTTTGTTCAACTATCAATAAGCATAGTCTAACTAGAAAACTATAAATTTCAGATTTCCTACATATTTATTGCGACAATCTTCTACTTATCTAGAATTTCACTAGTTGCCAAATTCAATCCAACATTAGACCATGCTGCTAGCTCTTTTGCCTCCCAACCTTGACACTACTATCATAGTCAGTCTCCCCACAAGTTGTCCCTAATATAAGAACTTCCTTCTTTAAATATCATAAGTTCTGATATATGTTCCAAACCAGATGTAGCGACAAGAAGATCTATGACCTATAAGCACAAATTTCTATTTTCCATTCCGTGATCTCAGATACCCCTATCCTGTTGATTTTCTAGAATTAAATCCTCAAGAAATCAGTTAGTGACAGATAACTATCCTTCTAACTAATTAGCAAGTTAAAATGATATTTACTAATAATTGTTGTTTTATTTAAGAAAATAATTAAATTCCAAAAATTGTTTTTATAACTCAAAAAATAAAAAGTCTGTTTGATCTGTAGTAATTTAAATACTTACATGGCTTGGGGATATCACATCTCCCCCCTCGGATATGGACCATTTAATTGTAAGAGTTTTTTTATTGCTAATATGGTCCTCCTTAAGTGACTGGCTTTACAGTGTATTGGCAGTTTTCTCATTCATTGTTAATAATGCTTAGATACTAATATTGTTTTTTTTAATAGCGTAGGCCTTAGATGTTTCTCTACTTAGTTCCTTTAAAATCTTGGCTCTTTAGGGCGTACTTGCCCAAACTCTATCTTGCTCAATTATTTCAGTTATACTACAGTATGTTCCATGCAAACTGGAGAATTTATCTATTGCTATTACATACTATAAGGATTGTATGATGCTTGAATTATTCATCTTTATTTACCATTTACCAAACATATTCATATGTAATTGTCTCCAAGCATAAACTTTAATTAATAAAATACTAGTCTTACTTTTGTTCAACTATCAATAAGCATAGTCTAACTAAAAAATTGTAAATTTCAAATTTCCTACTTATTTATTGCAAAAATCTTTTATTTATATGGAATTTTGCTAGTTGCTAGATTCAGTCCAACATTAGACCCTATTGCTAGATGTTTTTCCTTCCAACCTTGAGACTACTGTCACTGTCAGTCTCCCACTGAGTTATCCCTAATTTAGGAACTTCCTTATTTAAATATCAGAAATTTTGCTATCTAGTACAAACCAGACGTAGCCACAGGAAGATCTGTCTGACTTATCATCACAAATTTTCCTCCTTCATCTCTTTTCCATTCCATGATCTCAGATACCCCTATCCTCTTGATCTTCTTGAATTAAATCCTCAGGAAATAAGTTAGGGACAGATAACTGCCCTTCTAACCAATTAGAAAGTAAAAATGATATTTATTGATAACTGTTGTTTTATTTAAGAAAATATTTAAGTTCCAAAAATATTTTTTATAACTAAAAAAATAAAAATTTGTTTGATCTGCAGTAATTTAAACATTTACATGGTCTGGGGATATCAAAATATCCATCTTTTGAATTGAAATTATTGGGGTTCTTTTCTATTTCTAATGCTTCTATGATGAGAAGAGTATGAGTAGAGTATTATGAAAATGGATACGAGCTAAGATTAGAGCCTAGTCAAAACAAATAAGGTGCTTGAAGTTTTTTGCTTTAATTATTTGATCTTTACTTATTTTATTTTATTATTCACGACTTAGTTATTTTTTTTTATTACTCACTACATTGTGATTGTTTTCTATTCTCTAAGCTCCCATTATTTATAGGTCTACTCAACATTTTCTCTTATTATCTATCGACTCTCCAAGCTCTCATTATTTATAGGTCTAGTCAACATTCTCTCTTATGATCTATCGATTTTCTAGTCCCTGAAGATGGATGGAGTGTCCACCCAAAATGTCGAATAGCAAAAACTCCTACATAATTCATATATGAAAGATTCAAACAATATGAATAACTATGGAAATCGCCACTCTCTCTATATATATAATTAACAAGGAAACAAAAAAAGAGAACTAATATATATTTACTAATAGTTTAAAGAATTTAAAATAATATCGAGGTTCTCCAAAACATATAAAAAATGAATAATAAAGGATAAGAAAAAAGAAAACCTACAGTCAATAATAATATATTCTAACATAAAATAATAAAACACAAATAAATCTTAATAAACTACATTATCTAAATGGATAAATACAAATATGTTTTAACTAAATATAATGATCATAAAAGGTAATAAACATTCATTGGGAAGATTAAACAAAAGGAATAATAAAAAATACTAAAATATGAAAATAAATAATAATAAAATATATAAATAAAAAATCTATAATTAAAAGAATATGATGATTATGATTAATATCCACTAAGACAAATGTGGTCTATTGAACCATAATGAGGGATTAATTGTAACTCTTTAATATTTTTTTCTATGATCAAAAAGAGGGAAAAGAAACACTCCAAAGTCATTATAGTTCTATTGACCTAACAAGCTAGTGAGGTTGGATGTGTGGCAAATGTTTTGGAAATGAGAATGATTGTAAGTAAGATCAATGCAATCTAAGAGAGAAATTTTTTCGTCCTAAACTCTCTTAGTATCACATAGGTGGCATGTTCTTTCGTCCTATGGTGTTTTTTGGACAATCCAACACTTGGTTTTAGTATTAAGATCATGAGAATTAGTTCTAATCTTTGAAATTTTAATTATCGTTTTAATATTGGTCAAGTCCTAGAGATAATTCATGTTAGCAAGGGTTGAGTTGGTCTCATCCTTCACTATAGTTCTGTTGACTTAACAAGCCAATGAGGTTGGATGTGTGGCAAACATTTTGGAAATGAGAATGGATGTAAGTAAGAGCAATGCAATCTAAGAGACAATTTTTTTTGTCTTAAACTCTCTTAGTATCACATAGGTGGCAGGTTATTTCATTCTAGGGTGTGTTTTGGACAATCCAACACTTGGTTTTACTATGAAACTCGTGAGAATTAGTCCTAATATTTGAAATTTTAATTATCTTTTTAATGTTGGTCAAGTCAGAGAGATAATTCATGTTAGCAAGGGTTTAGTTGGTCTCATCCTTGTAATACCTTAGCCTCATTTTCTCCTCCAGCTCCTTATCATATCACAATTTATCCTTAAATTTGGAGGTAATAATATTTTTAATATTATCCTAATTCCCCAGGATGATTTCCTCCTTTATCACCCAATGGTTGAGCCCAGACTTGCTATCATTAGGCAAACCACTCTTGAGACAAATGTGGAGGTTTTGGCAAGAGTTAGAAGAAATTTTTTGAAACCTCTTCGATTCCATGTTGGACAACTTCTTCTAGTACATCAAGTACCTAAATATTGTCATGTTTTCAATCAGGAAAAGGATAGCTTTAATTATGAAGATAGGATAGGGAATATTTCCCTTTATCTTAATCTTGTAGGTTATAAATTTGATTTGAATCATCTTGATTTTCTTCCACGACTCTTTAGATATAATGCAACCTCAAACCTCACATCCATATAAAATAATAGTGGTGACAAGAATCCACAAATCAACCAACTTAAAATTATTTTCAAGTTCATAATAAGCTTTCAAACCTCCAATAATCATTTTTCCAATGTTATAATTTCAGTTGAGTTGATGATGGATATAAATACCTAAATACTTGTAGGAAGAAACTTGCTCCAAGTAATTGTTATCATAGATTATATTATCAAGGTTGATAATTTTGGAATTAATTATAATTACTTTAGTCTTTTCGGTATTAGCCATCATACCCATCCTGGAACAATAATTGTGGAGGATCTTAAGCTACATGATGAGATTATCATAGTTTATTGCTAGAAGAATGACCTAGCCAACACAAAGGAAAGTAATAACCATACCAAAAAGCTTGGGGCCACTGCAACCTATAATTTCCAAACACTATTCTTGTTTATCAATGTAAATACCAGAAAGGGTAGCTGAAAGGAGACACCCCTACTTAACCCCAATATTGCATTTAATTTGTATACACCACCCTTCATTGGTTTTACTCTTGCCAACAACATTCTTCTAGAGTGAAATTACATCGATTCATAACACAAAAGGAACATTATCTCTTCACAGATTTTCCATAGCTTATCACAAGGAATGATATCAAAAAGTTTTTCAAAGTCAAAAAAACAAAAGAGAGTTTAGTTTTACTATTTCAACACTACTCAGGAATGACCCTAATCATGACAAGATGATCAGTAGTCGAGTGTTGTCTTCTAAAACCAACTTTCCCTTTAGCTCTTTCATGACAGATTTCATACTAGACGCTAATCTTCTTCTCTGATATGAGACCATACAATTTGTCTAAAGTATGGTTAATCATAATGGTCATATAGTTAGAGGGAAGATTTTTATCCCCACTTTTAAGGATAGACACAATAGTGCTTTGCTTCCAAAACTTACAAAAGTCATGTTTTATTGCCAAATTGAGAAGAATGTGGATATGAGGGATGAGGATAGAGCTTCCCATTTTGAAGTTTCATCTTAGTACCCATCAATGTCCCTAGATTTCCCATTATGGAGTTTCTCAATCTCGAACTTGACGTCTTTCAAAGAAAATATATCCTCTTTTATAGGGTTGTTTAAATCAAAATCCATGGTGACTGGAGAGTCACAAAGCTTCGTAAGATACATATCTGAGTTCTCTAATGGGATCAAATAATTGAATTTAGTTTTGTGAGAAATTACATTTCGCCAAAACTTGTTGAGCTCAACTTTAGAAAGGTGAAGAAGATTATCTTGTATCTTATTAATATAGGACCTTTTCTTCCTTCTGATAAGATATTTTTTATATTCTTATGTTTCTAATCTTAACAGTTTTGTAGGAGCGTATTTTAGCTGCTTTCCTGGAAATTTTATAGTCCTTATCATACCAAGGGTTGGAAGTTCTATTATTATTTTTATATGATACCTTGGTAGTGAATTTATTAATGATGGTGGAAAGGGTCATAGTAAAATTGAAGTAAATTTGATCAATGTTCTTATTATACTTAGGGAGCCTAAATCCCTCACCAAATACATTAAGAAGAGATCTATGTTACTTCTATAAAAATCGGTGTGCACTTGACTATCATAGATATTTTTCATGTTGGTTGGTATGCATGACAATACTGACAGTTAGGGATAGAGCTGTGTGGTCGGAATCAGGTTCGCGGTCATTTAGCATTTTAGAGTTTGTAATACGACTGAAAACATGGGTGTGAGATATCGCATAATATACAACACTATTGCCCAACCCATCAATAAAAGTTTTCTGGATAGAGGTAGGACACTTGTTAGTTCCATTACAAATTATCAGGGCTTTGGAACTACAAATCTTGATATGCTTGGTAAAAAATAGTAATGTCATCCAAATTTCTTTTGAATCTATTATCTAAGTCACCATCCTCATCTAGCCATAGGGGATTGAGGCTACGGTT
Organism: Pinus taeda; assembly: GCA_000404065.3. Lineage (NCBI taxonomy): Eukaryota > Viridiplantae > Streptophyta > Pinopsida > Pinales > Pinaceae > Pinus > Pinus taeda. The sequence continues at coordinate 18,559 of APFE030679680.1, forward strand.
ATTTCTTGGGATAGTAGTCTAGTTAGTAGTGGTTCTAGTACTGAAGTCCCTAAGAAAAAGGATATTACCTTCATTCCCTATTCTATGGATGTTTTGTTCTAAGGTATTAAAGGGGCAATTCTTATCCAATTTTTTTCTTATAGGAGGTAGGCTTGACACGACCAAAATAATGGATTGTGAGGAGAATCTTGTTGGTGTTAGAATAAAAAATTTCAAACCAAATGTACTAATTGATGGGATCGATTTTATGAAGTTGAATGTGTGAATAGACTTTATAATTTATATAACAAATTATACCACCACCACCTCTGTGGGAAGGTTTGTTTTTCTAAGTTGACAAAAGAATGAACCCGTCAATGTGCGGAACCCTAGATTCCTCATGTTTTCAAGTTTCAACTAAGAAAATAAGATCAATATCACTCAAGGTCCAACTTAGCATAGGACCTTTATAACATGGAAAATCACAAAAGTTTAAAAAGAGAATCTAGAGAGACCTTAATTCCTATTTTTCATTCTTATTTTTGGATCTATCTCTAATAATAGATTTCCTATTTCTAATGATTTTCCATTCCCTTTCTTTTTTGTCTTCTTGACCTTTTGGAGCTCTTTCCTTAGTTCAGGTTGGTCTTCTTGTATAAGGTATTCATTTATGAAGACTCATGAACATTTTAAGCTTGGATATTTCCTAAGAATATCTAATTTATGGTCATTAAAACTTACCTTAACCTGCATTAGTCTTTTCTTATGTTCAATTATATTCCCCACCCTTGTTTGGTCTATGAGATAGGCCATCTGAATTTGTGATTTGGTTTTAAATTATTCTTATACTATGTCTGATGTGTCCCCGTTGTCTTTCTCTTCTATACCAGTTATTATAAGATTCAAGGCTCTTTTCCAGAGCCCATGGTTTACTTCAATTAGTTTGTTAATTTATTCTTTTAAGGGTTTGATATTTAACATAGTGTGTGATATCCCAAGCTGACTTATTATTTAGTTTTTCTTTTATATTTTTAATCTCATCTCTGAAGCTGTCATTCTCTTCAACAATTAATTCTTTTCTATATTTGATTTTTTGCATTCTACCCTTCATTTCTTGAAGTTCAGTGTCAAGTGTTATTATCTTATTTTCTAATGATTTGTGGGTTTTTTTCAAGAATTTTAGATAACGATAGCTTAAATTGTCTTTCTCTTTCATCTCTTCATTTTTCTCAATATTCAATATGGTCGTAGAGGCTCTTTTATCTATGTTTTTATAAAGATTGAATGTACTCATAGAGACTTTATATGGTAATTTTTCTTGGCCTCCCTTTGCTAAAGGAACGGTTAGAGATACGGGGATAAGAACTTAGTTATAGTAAATAAATCTTAGTAAGAGGAATGTGTGCACCTGGTAAGAGATTGTATGCCATAGAATTATATTACTGGTCAAAGACTTTGCACAGAGATGTACCCACCATGAAAATCACCGTATTTAATGTATTTATCATCGTTGGAGAGACTTAACATGCAAATATCACTACATATGTTTGAAAGAATACTTCACCATCGAAGAGAGATATCACATAGAGGTCACCGCAGAAATTAAGGTTGAAATGCTTCGTCATTGCAGAGAGATGTTTTTCCACTGAAGAGAGATATAGCATGTATCGTCGCAAGGATATTAAAAACCACAGGGACTATTAACTATAGAGAAAAAAACCCATAGAGCCATAGTAAAATAAGCCGCAGAGGTCGTATGTTATTATATCACCTTTGAGACATTTCTTCGTATAGAATTTATATGAGCCATAGAATTAGAGGATCATAAAGAAGTATTATTCGCACATAGAATATGTGGCAAGTCAGTACGGAGACTTCGCTTGATATAGAACTGGACCAGATTTGCCCGTGGCTAAGAACAAGAAATAATAAAAAAAGTATAAACTACAATAAAATAATATATATATGAAATATATATATTGAATACTATTATTATAGAAGAAGACCAAAAATTAAAATTAATAAAGTATAATTCTAAGTAGGAAAAAGGAGTAAAAATTATGAAGAAATAATTTTAAAGTATAGATTAAAAGGAATATAAATTTATATAGAAAAAATGATAAAAATAAATACATAGCTTAAAAAAACAAGAAAACTTAAAGAGAAAAATAATATATATTTTACTAATAATATATATAATTTAAAATAATGAGGAAATATAAAAAAGAATTAAGCTAAAAACAAAACAAAAGAGGAAAAAACTAATTTCAAAAGGAAAAAACCCTAAGAAGAAAGGGAAGGGAATCAATAACTATCGATTTTCCAGTCATTCTCTCTATTCATAGTATTAGCCCTCTCAATCTCCATGGTCTCCCTAGACTTTCAATGATGGAAATGATCAATTGTAGCAATAACTTGAGCTTCTTTAATACAAATATGGTGTTTCTTCTTCTCCACATGTTCAACGAACATCAATGAGTGATTCCTACCATGTTTGACATTGACTACATGCTTAAGAATCATTTGATTTATGTAGTGGCCAATTTCTCTAATGTAGGGGTGTCCCACAAGAACATGGGATAACATAAAATCCTTTCATATTTCTAGGGTCCACCTAGTCTTTAATTGATCTTAGGGTGCTCTGAAAGGTATGTAGGAGCATGAAGGTGGAAGAAACCTTATGCTTCGTCTAGATTTGAGCAATCTTATTAGTGGCTCCCTAGATAAAGGGAAGATGCACCCTAGAAATCAGATCATTGGGTCCTTTCCTTGCCGTTGGACCTTTGGATGTTTTAAGGAAAATATATTTAGTGGTCTTCTAAAAAATATCTCCAATTTTTTTAATCAATGTGAGTCTTCTGAAAATTATGTATAATGGGTACTTGTTGAATGTAGAATTTAATTCTGCATCCACCAAGTGTCTACAATTGAAATTTGAGTAAACATATGAGATAAGCCAAAAATATAATTTTGCATCCAACAAGTGTGTACCTATTTCTAAATTTAAAATATTTTTATTGGTTTACATATTATGTGATACATGAGCATACTCCTCAAGGAAACATTGTATAATTGGTTGAGTTTGGGATCTAATGTTTGATAATGTTTTTGATTTCTTAATAGGAAATTTTGTATATTTTTAATAATTGACTAAGAAATTTGTGTGAGGGTTTAAATGTAAATATTCCAAATTATGTGAGAATATGGGAGATGTTAGACTTATGAAGATCTCATAAAAATCTTGGAGATTAGGAGATCCTAGAATAGGAAATTAATTGAGTTAAAAGTAGATTTGGTATAATCTCTTCATAAAGGTGGAATTTTGATATAGAACTATTGTTGAGATCCTCAAGGGATCATTAAGAGACCTTAGGAACTAGTTGAGAGATCTCTGGAGAAGAACTAGGAACTAGGATGATCCATAACTATGTAATTATTCCTACAGTTGTAAACCTACGAGCATGTAGAGAATAGGGAGAGAGGTGAGAGAGAAAAGAGTGAGGCTAAGTAGAGCTAGAAATACCGATAAGAGGCCAACTTATGTAAATTGGGCCTGGCATACTGTATCTATGAATTTGATTTATAGATAGAATCTATTTGCATCTACGGAAATTATCTCTGTTTGTGAAATCACAATTTGTTTCTGTGTGATATATCTATAGGTTTATGGGTTGTATATGATTATGTTGATATTGGTTACACATCCCTTGGCTCATAATTAATCCATAGTGTGTGTTGCTCCCCTTGGTAACATACTTCATATATTATTTACAGAGTTTTGTTCTATCTGATCATTTCACGATTTGAAGGTAAATTCATGACAAAAATTGGTTAAAATCAGCGATTGAGTGCAAGTAGTGATTAGTTTGGCGCGAGGAAATTCCTCTGTTGATTTGAGCACAGTTGTGTTAAGGCCCATGTTACAAGCATAATGAAAAGGGATAGGGTTTCTTATGCTTAGCATTGCAAGAAATAAACGATCGCTAGCCCACCTGTAGCTTTGCACATTTATGGTGGACAGCATGGCGACATATTTTATCTCCTACATATAAATGGTACCATTCAATTGTTTAGACAATGGATAAAATGGTTTATGAGTTATGTATATATGCCATAGTTGTGTGATGAGGCTACAATATACATTATATACATGATTATAATGATACAATGCAGGAAAACATAAAGGTCACAACATTAAACAGATGGATCGTGCCATGGGTCGCATCTAACAGAAAGGTAATGCCATTAAACAGATGGGTCACGCAATGGGTTGCATTTGATAAAAAGGTTGTGCCATGGGTCACATCAGACAAAATGGTCGTGTCATGGGTCGCACCTGCAACAGAAGGGTCGCACCAACCTGCAGAAGTGTAGTGCCACTTTGGAATTGTATTTGATCGACTTGTAGGAGTTCATGTTGTCACCTTCAACGTTCCCCCACATCAAGCTACACTAAAGGTAAAGGAGCGCATGGGTTTCAAGTGATAGAGGGTCGACATAGCCATGTTTTGTCTTAATCATGCTCAAGTATTATGTATAGCGCAAAACACTAAAAATAAATTATTACATGTTTATGTTACTGAAATGAGGCAATATTAATGAAACAATGAGCAATAGGAAGGGTTGAAGTCCCTTTATTGAGACTTGTAGTGTAGTACTAATGTTTTAAGGCTTCTGATTTGGGAGTATAGATATGGTAGGTCATCATTTTCGTATTAGAGCTTGTAAAAGTTATTTGGGGGAAACTAGAACAGATTTATGCTCTTGAAGTTGTATATGTAGATACAATTGTGATTACAGAAAGAGGAGATCAGTAAATACTGACAGAACAAAGCATGAAAACAAAGCTAGTGTGATTTGTGTGGATTTGTTAAAGTTATTACACATGAAGAAACAATCAGACGTTGAATCTAAGGGGGGGCAGGCACACATAGATAAAGTGTGGCAGAATATTGGGAAGTAATTAATACTCTTAAGGAGAATTTACAAACGAAAATGAAGAAGCAATAGTCCATTCAAAGTGCAGATGAATGCTGGAACAAGATCATGTGGAGATCTTGAAGGTGACATGGTATGTTTTTATTTTTTAACTTTGGTTTTGAGGATTGTGTTTGCAGATTTCAAGTTGCAGAGAAAAAAGATGTTAGCAACAAAGACAACTCAGAGGAGTTGTAACAAAGAACTAGTTGTTTTCTCAGGTGGAAGAGCATGTGTGCTCTTAAAGAGTGGCGAAACCTTCAAGAATTCCAATAGAGGTTGGATGAGGAGGAAAAGTAAATCTTCTCAAAGGTAGTTGGAATTGTATAGCCTAAAAGAGCAAAATAGTTTCTCATAAGATGGTTTAAGAAACAGATAGCCATAGATCAAGCTCAAGGAGATATCTTGGTAAGGTAAGGTATCAATAGGCTAAGCTTAAGGAGAAAAGCTTGCTGAGATATTAAAGGCATGATGGATACTTGCGGAAAAGAGAGGCTTAGGTGCAGTCGACAAGTGAACAAATGGAGTTCATAGAGGAGGAGAAGGTAATTGTTGAAGGTCATTGCAGAGGTTCAGAGGAAAGCCACAACATAAGGAAATATGACAAGGCAAATGGCATGAGAAAGAATCAAGAAGAGATTTATAGAGAGAAAGCTAAGATAAAATTCTGTCTTGAGTTATTGATGGAGATGTTATAGAGAAATAAGGAAGACCGGAGGTATGGTTGGATTATGAAAAGAAAAGTCAAATGGCATAGTTTACAAGTGAAGTGGGAGCATATATTGAATGCTCAGCTGAAGGAAGATTTACTTAGAGTAAATGAGTATGGGGATGAAGTTTTGGTATGTGAAACAAAACATGGCCCATTTCTTTTTGAAAGTAGTGAAAATACAGAGAAGAAGACCTAGTTGCTAAAGCATCAAGTGAGACCACAAGGTCTTATGTTTTTAAAACTGACAATTTGTCTATGATTGCAGGTATTGCAGGAGATAGGAAGACATTGGAATATGTCTTCAAGATGGGTGAAGATATTGAAGTAAAATATGATGAAGAAAACGTCTTAGATGAGGATGGCTTTGAGTGGTTGTAGCAAAAGGAGTTTATTGATGAGTTACTTAATGGGAGAAGACAATCATCTGAAGTTGTCATGGAGATGGAAGATCAGAATCTTATTCTGATGAATAATGAAGGAACAATGTCTCAGAGAGGTAAGCCAATGAATTTGACTAATGTTATTGATGAAGAAAGATTGTGGGAGAATGCTAAAGCAGAAGACGAGGCAAGGATAACTCTTGAAGAGGGCTTACAAAATGACATTAATGCAAAATGTGTTGAAGAAGGAGGTGACGTAGATTTGTCTCGGGACAAAAAGAGCAGAGTCATTGGACTAAATGAAGAGGAAGGACAACTACTAAAATATGATAAGAAAAAAGAAGAACCTATTGAAGACTATAAACAACATCATCATGAAGTACTTGTGAGGTGCCAAAGAGAAATTGAGTTGCTGGAGTATTTGCTGAAGGAATAGGAGTATGAGAATGTAATTACAGTTAGAAATGAGGGAGTGTCTCAAGATTTAATTGGGACAGAGATATGTGTTATTTGCCAATTTTCTGATGTACTGGATAATAGAGAAGAAGAGGTGGATGAGTATGCAATCAAAAAGATTACACACAATTTACTTCTTGAAAGTAAATTTGAAGATAAGAAACAGCAAATTGAAATTGCAAAGGAAGATGTTTTCAAAGACATTAAGGACGTATGGATGGAAGAAAAAGATGAAAAGAGTAGCCAGCAGATTAAAAATGAATGTGAAAAATTGCAGCAGAGAAAGGATTCCACGCAAGTTGCTTAGACAAAAGGATTCCATGAGAAAGAAGAAATTGATTTTGTGATTGAAGAACTGTGGAATTGATGATGACACAGTCTAGATGGAGGCAACTAACAGTAGAAGGGATAGTCAATAAGAATTTGAAAGTAATTGAAGAAAGGAAAATGAACCAGAAGATAGCAGACATGCAGCATCAGCTAAGGTGCAGAGCATTTGGACAATTACAAATTAAGGTTTGGGATCATGGAGGTAGAAAGTTATTAAGTTTGGAACTGTCACATTACTACATAAAAGTGACAGACCTCATAGACAAGAGTCTATAAATACTTTTCATCCTGCACAAGGAAACATTGTATATTTGGTTGACTGGGGGATCTAATGTTTGATAATATTTTTGATTTCTTAGTACGAAATTTTGCAGTAAAAAATTTGCGTGAGGGTATTCTCAATTATCAGAGAATGTGAGAGATGTTAGACTTGTATTATTGTAAAATGATTTTTTCCGTGTTATATTCATTCTATTGTCATGGTGGGAAGAAAAGTTAAAATATTGGCAGATGAAAAATAAGAAAGAGGGGTCTAAAATTGATGAGTGCTAGATGTGGACCTCAGCAATTCGTTTAAATACACGTTGACCTATTCTCTATCCTATAGCCATTTTTCCGTCACAGTAAAACAGAAACACCGCGAGTTTATTACAAATTCATTTCATTTTTCAGAAATAGAGTTTTTATTCAAAACGTTCAACGTTTGGAATCCGTGACAGGGCGGACAAGTCGATGAGCGTGTTCTCCAAAAGTCAAGTCTCGAAGATGAGCAATTTTAAAAGCAGCGATTTGGGGAAGACTTGTGAACGGAGATCAAGATTACATTTAAGTGTCCAGTTGATTGCATTGAAAATTTCGAACGAGCTCCCAAAGACCAGATTATAGAGTCAACTGTTAATCATCGTTTCCGCGTTTTCTCTGTTCTCTGCCCTTCTCTTCTCTGCGTAACTACGCGCTATTTATAGTTGCATCTATCTTTGTCATATACACACACTCGTATTCTTCTCTTTCATCTTCTTCTGATTTTGCTATTCCTATTGTCGCGAACAATTACTTATTGTACGGCTGCGAGGAGAAGAATTGTATAGGTTGGAGCGATATGGAATTGACATTAGCGACCGCGCGACTGGTAATATTGATGGCCATGCTTGTAGTGGTCACGATGGTTAGTGAAAGTTGGGGTTGTAGGGAGACGAAATCGAAAACAATAGTGATATTATTAAGATGAAGAATGAGTGGTTTGAATCCCTTAGGGGTCCCGTAGCTCCGTCAGACCCTTCTAATTGTCAAAACTATAGGTCTCCCAGCGGTGGAGGTTCGTGTCCAGTTAACAAGATTAATGCAGCGTGGATTAACGCGTTAACGCACCGGTCGATTGGAATTACGAGAGTTGCTGGTGCTTCAGATCTGACTGTTCAAACTTAAAAGTAGAAATTCCCAGGCCTAAAATATCAGTCACTGAACGTAAATCATAGATATATCCAAAGAGGGCAACCGAGGAAAGATTTAGCCCGGTTAAGATTGGCCGACTTATTAAGAGAAAAAGGATTGAGAGCCTCTGCAACTCATCATCTAATTTGGTCCCGCTGCAGGTTCAGACAGCACTAACAAGCTTGCTAACTGATGGGCGGCAGATTGTAATTAGTTTAGATTTATGTTGTTACAGCGATTGTCAAGATAACTCAGCCAAAAACAGTCATTTATTCGAATATTTTTTTAATCGCGGGTCCCACTTTTATATTGAATGTTTGTTAATTGTATATGATACTCATATACATTTAAATTTTAATCGTTAATTTTGATATCATACATGTAAATTTTAAAATAAAAATAAAATGTTTAAAGTTCTCATTAAAAGAGAGAAATAATTAAAAAAAATTATTAAAAAATTATTTGATATTTGAAAAAATATAAAATGTATTATTTAAATATACTTTTTCAATGTTTTATTGTATTAAAAGCGTGTTATTATATTAAAAATGGCTTTTTAATTTAGTATGGAAAATATATTGAATGTGTAAGTAGTTTGATAAGTACATTAGAAAAAAATTAAAATTAAAATAAAATAAAATCAATAATAGGAAAAAAAAAACAACGTTGGAACAAAGAATAGCCTCATGGTATTTACTTACGGAATGAGAACCATCGTATTGACTTATGATATCTATGTGGAAAATAAACTAATTAAAGGGAGAATTAAACCACCTCAGATGCATCTTAAGTCCGGATCTACCAAGTAGTAAGAGGGATGAAATCTGTTTTTACTCTAAAAGAGGTTTGCATCTCAAAAAAATTGATTCCTCTAGGAACCTGGTAAATCCAAAATTAACATAGAATTTTTTAGAATCAACTTTATATATAGAAAGACTACAATAAAATATATTAATATTCAAATAAGAAATAATTGAAAACAAGAAAATCAAACTAATACTAATAAGATGTGTATTTGACTTAATTTTTAATATAAATTAATATCTAACATTTAAAAAATATTAATAATAATTAAAGAATTCAATGTGTATTATAAATAAAATATTTCAATATACAATATTACCTACATTTTAGTATAAAAATATTGTCCATAAAGAAAATTTTTTATTTCAATCACTATCTTACCTCATAATATTTTCAAGGTTAGAAATGTGTGGACCAATAATCTTTCATTGATTTTGTGGAAGATCTTAATCATTAAATCATGAATCACAGAAGCATCCAATCTGAAAATTTTATATGTGTTAAACTATATATATAGTAAAGAAAAATAAATTCATACATTTTTCAAAAATCTCTCAGTAATGTCCGTCGGGTAGGTCAAGTGGTGGTGGCCATGGGAATAAAATTCTGATGGAGGGTTAGAATCTTGTGCTACCCTCCCCGTAGGAGGGTGAATAATGGACATGTAAACATGAAAATTGGAGCGGGTAGGTCAAGTGGTGGTGGCCATGGAAATAAAATTCTGATGGAGGGTTAGAATCTTGTGCTACCCTCCCCGTAGGAGGGTGAATAATGGACATGTAAACATGAAAATTGGAGAGTTCTACCAGGCTTACAAAAAAATAAAAAATAGAATATTTCACTAAAAAATCATTTATAAATTATCTTGATAAAGTGTTTCAAAGAACCAACTACTAAGATAAAGAGTTTGATCATTGATTCAGAATAAATATTGTAACAATGTAGAGAGAATCTTTCAGTAAAAAATAATATATAAATTATCTTGGTAAAGTGTTTCAAACATCCCACTACTAAGATTAAGAATTTGATCATTGTTTGAGAATAAATACTCTAACAATGTAGAGAAATAATTCCCGAAGGGTTAGATCGTAACGATAATTTTATGAATAATAATAAATTAGTCAAAATATATTTCCAATATACAAAATTAAATATTGATTTTAAAACTTAAAATATCTAAATAAATAAATATATAAATATTATTTAATTAAGTATAATAATGATAAAAAATATTAAATATTGAATAAAAAATTAAACAAATAAAAAGTAAATAAATCTTATACCATATATATTTTTGTAGACAAGAGAAAGGAGGGGGAAATGGAGGTCTAATCTAGGGTAGGAGGCGATCATGGCTCGTTGCTTCGTGGATGTCACAAAAGGGTGCAACTGTTTGTACCAATACTGCACACGTCCCTATCACCGCACGTGTAGACCTCTTACGTTTTACCACGGGTGGTTTTAGGGTTTTTACTCCGTTTTCTTTTACCTAATCGCCCGTTTTTGCTCTACAGCTTCCCTGTTTGACCCTTGGCCTCCCTTGCTGGTTTTTGTCACTTTGCTGCTCCTCCCTCTCGCAGTTACCAAGGGAGCTGGCATTGGTTTTTTAACCGGAAAACAATGGACCTAGATATGGTAGATTATTCAGAAGAGGAAATAGCAGAGGACCCCATGTAGACCATTTCATTTGGCGAGGATTTGCAAGAGACAATTTCTGGTCTCCCTACACTATCTGGACCACTGGACCACTAGCTCATCCTGCCGGACGACCCTCCTGCCTGACTGTCACTCTCAACTCCCCCACTGTCCTCAGTGATGTTAGGGTTTGCTACGGGTTGCCTTAACCCTAACCTTTCCTCCCTGGTTCCTGAATAGTTTTCTCACCCTAGTTTTTCCATAAACCTTCCCTCCCCCCATGCCCCTCCAGTCTCTCTAACCCCTCCATGCACTTCCCCTCCCCCCTCTGGCAGTTTCACTGGTATCCCTCCCTTGCGGAAAATATCCCCTCTACTTTTACCCCTCCCATGGCAATTCCCCCCATGTAGGAGCGCTCCTCAGAAGTTCGAGGGAACCCTGTAGCTGAGAATAAGACAACAAAGAAGATGCAGTGCTTCAGAACAAGGGAGGTGGACTCATTCCTCAAGTTGGAGGAAGACATTCGGCTCGGAGAAACCATGGGTTTTGTTGATAGGGTACTGGTCAGCAGAATAACGGGATGCAGCTACACCACAACCCGACTGAAATCTTGGGTTTCGAAGGTCTGGGGGAACCACTTGGCGGAGCTACCTACTATGCAAACATTTGTAAAAAGCCGGTTTGCTCTCATATTCTCCAGGCCTGACCTCACGATCTGGGTACTCTCATCATATTGGCATTTTGAACATGCCTTAGTCCTGCGGAAGAGATGGTCCCCCCTTTTCAATCCGTATATTGAGCAACTCGGGGTCGGGCCGATTTGGGTAAGGCTTCTTGGCCTTCCCCTGCACTTTTTATCGGAGGACATTTAATGACGTATTGGGAATTCATTCGACACATAGATGGAACTAGACAACTCATATATGTCCAAGGGAAAGATGGCGTTCGCGAGGATACTAGTTCATATGGACACTCGAGGGGGTATACAACAATATTTAACGATTCAATGGAAGTATTTCACATGGAAGCAACCCTTAGATTATGAGGGCATACCATATGGATGTCGATGTTGCCATAAAGTGGGGCATGTGTACAAAGATTTCCCTCTAGTAAAAAAGCGGGTGCAACTGCAGGTGGAGAATGTTCCAGAAAATTGTCCCCCATGGGAGGAACCTCCATCTGCTATCAAGGAAGCTCAGGGCCCTTATGAACCGACCGATGCAGACAAGGACCCAGGGAAAGACTACAGGAAGAAGCATGGGAAGGCTCCTCTCCAACCTCCCTCCCCGCCTCTAACCAGAGCACGGGCGGCCATAGGGGATGTTCACACCACGAGTATGTCTTCTCTCTCCCTCTCCTCTGTTATTTCTACCAATGTTACTTCTCTTATGCCTTCTCTTTCCAGGCATGCTTGTTCGATTGTTCCCCCGGATATCTCTTAGCGCACACTCTCCCCCCCCCCTTGGACCTTCCCTTCTGTCCCCCATGGTCCAACAGTACACTATTACCCCTTCCCCCTCCCCGTCCCCCCCCGTTTTCTCCTTCCCTTAACCTTCTCTCATGGAGGCATCCCTTTCCCCTTTCCTGGACCCTGAGCATTTCCAACCCCACTACCCCCTCCGCTCCCAGATGTGCTCTCAAGGGTTTGATTCTATAGGCTTTGAGGTCATTGCCTCCCCCCCTCTCCTAAGTCCAGAGGGTGACCCTCCCACCTTTCTAAAGCCATGCATCAGGTTGGAGAGGAGGTTGCCTCTAGCAAGCAAAAAACTTTATATTGGGCTCTTAGAGTAGAGCAAGCACCTCTCCCCCCCCGTTCATGAAGCTCCTCTCTTTTAATTGTCGTGGGATGGCTAGTTTGGACAAGAAACTAGCCCTCAAGCGCTTATTTGCCTCTAAGCAAGTCGATATCATTTTCCTTCAAGAAACCCTTGGCTCTGATTTTGTTGTATCCTCCCTTCTTGCTTCTTGGCTCCGAGGATGGTCTTTTCACTCTCTCGATGCCTCAGGTAGATTAGGGGGCTTAGCCATGGGCATATGTAATAGATCTGTTAAAACTTTGAGCTTATGGGGAGGTTGAGGCTTTCTGGGTGCATACATACACTCCCCAACCCTAGAATCAGAATTCTGGATCCCCAATGTCTATGGACCCTGTCAGGACAGGATGGATTTTTGGAGACCTCTCCTCAGCTCGTCTCTACTTCTCCAATACAATGTTATTATAGCGGATGATCTCAATTTCTCCATGGGATACTCAGAATCCTGGGGCAATCATGCCCAGGTGGATGCTTTGACGGGTCTTTCTGAGAACCTCTTGGAGTCCCATAGTCTCGTCGATGTCCCTTCAGCAAAAAAAGTAGTCTACTTGGAGGAATAACAGAGTGGGAGAAACCAGTTTGGCTAGAAGACTTGATCATTTTCTTACTAAAGAAGCCCTAATAAATGGAGGACATTGTATTAGATAATGGGTAAGCTCGGTGGGCTGTTGGACCACTGCCCTATATACATAGAGATATAGGATGTCATTTGTCAGCCAAAGGCCCCTTATAAGTTCAATTCTACTTGGCTGCAAGATATGGAATATATGAAGCTTGTGTCAGAATTCTAGAAGGCACACCCTCCTGGTGCATCGAGGGATATAACTCATAATTTCCTCCTTAATATGAAGGAACTGAAGAGCCTTTCTATGTCTTGGGCTTGGAAGAAAAAGGAAGCACATGATTTATCCCTCCAGGAGGTGGAGAGGGCTATACTTTCGTTTGAGGAGGACACAGGAGGTGTCTCGAGACCCATGAACAGAAAGAGGCCTACAGTGCTGCGCTTCAAAAGAGAACCCAAGTTCTATCAAACATAGAAGCAAATTGGAGGCTGCGGAGTAGGGCTATCTAGCTAAAGGAGGGGGACAGTAATACAAAATTCTTCCATAAACATGCAAATGGTAGAAAGGCTGTAAATACTATTTGGGAACTAAAGGATTCGGAGGGTAGATCGGTTCAATCCTTCAGATAGTTGGCTTCTTTAGCTTGCTCACATTTTCACAATATTTATAAAGCTCCTCCTTATGCCTTGCTAGCCGAAGTTATGAAACCGTACAAATATTCTCAAGGTTTGTTGAGCAGGGGATGGAGTAGGAGCTAGTGGGAGAAGTATCTATGAGAGAGCTAGAAGATACTTTAAAAATGTTGAATAAAGAAAAGATCTCGGGACTGGATGGCTAGACCATAGAATTCTATGTGACATTCTTTGAGGTGCTAGAGGTAGACCTCCTACAAATTATCGAGGAAAGCAGAAAGAGAGGAAGGATCCCGGGCAGCTTGAATGCCACTTTCATCGCCCTCATTCCAAAATCTGACAAACCCTCCTCTTTTGATGGTTTCAAACCCATATCCCTCTGCAACTACATATACAAAATTATAACCAAAATCATTACTAATCACTTAAATCCTATCTTCTCACTCCACATTTCCCAAGAGCAATTCGCCTTCTTGCACAACAGACAAATCCATGAGGCCATTGGGATGGCTCAGGAACTCCTTCATTCAGTCTAGTATCAGAAATCAAAGGGCATGATCCTGAAGATTGACCTCTCTAAAGCTTTTGACAGAGTCAACTGGCTATATCTTCACATGCTCCCTACCCATATTGGCTTCCCCTATCCTTTTATCAAATGGATCATCAGTTGCATAACCGATGTTCCCTTTTGTGTGTTAATAAATGGATCGGCTTCCCCTCTTTTTCATGCAGAAAGGGGACTCAGACAAGGATGTCCCCTTTGTTCCTCCTGGTCAAGGATGGCCTTAGTAGATTTGTGCATGAAGAGCATAGGAATGGGTGCTTAAAGGGTATAAAAGCTACTAATTCCCTGTCCTTGACTCATCTGTTTTTTGAGGACAACGTCGTCATCTTTTTCGATGTTAGTCTGAGTGACCTCACACCTCTCCACCATGTCATGGGGGTCTTTCAAAAGGCTATAGGAATGGTTGTAAATGAATCCAAATCAACTTTGTCTAAGCTCGGTTGTTCACAAAACGAGTTATTATTTGCACTCAGGACATTCCCCTTTGTCACTTATCCATTTAAAGAAGGCTTGGGATACTTGGGATACCGTCTGAAGCCATTTGGCTACAAAATTGCGGACTGGATCTGGCTGATTGCAAAGGTGGAAAAGTGCCTGAATATATGGTACCATAAATACTTATCTAGAGCTGGTAGGATAATCTTGGTTAAAGCGGTCTTGGAAGCAACCCCAGTCTATTGGATGTCCCTAGCATGGATTCCTAGAGGCATCCTGGATAGGGTTCAGAAAATATGTTGCAGATTATTATGGAAGGGGAACGAGACAGGTAGAATTTTTTCTTGGACAAGATGGGAGACACTCGCGCTACCTAAACATTGGGGGGCTAGGGGATTAAGAGGCTAGATATTTTCTCAAAAGTGCTAGCGGAAAAACTAGGCTGGCAGCTACTCAACAAAGTCAGCCTATGGAAGAAGGTCGTAACATCAAAATATATAAGCCCCATAAACCCACTAGATTGGATTTGACATGATCAAAGAACATACGAAAACATCTCCAACATTTGGAAAGCAGTAAACAAGGCAAAGGACTTGATAAGGAACGGTTTGCCTTGGCGAGTTTGCTCGAGCTCAAACATGCGTTTGGGAGTGGACCTGTGGGTGGGGTGTGGCAATTCTCACAAACTCCCTGAAGACATGAGACTCCATCTAGATAAACAAGGAATTTCTCATCTTAGCCAAATTGTAGACAGTGAACAATCCTCCTTAGCACAATAGGCCTGGAAATTGGGAGTAACCCTAAATATTCCTTTACAGTGACAACAAATTTGGAGCCTCTATATTACAACACTAACGAAGGCTCACACTAGGATCATGGAAGGGGAAGATGAGCTTATTTGGGCTTTTTCAAAACATGGTTACTAGATTCCTAAGACTGGATGCTTGGTGCTCATGGAACCCTTTAAGCCACCAGACTCTGAGATAAGATGGAACCTCCTCTAGAAACTCAAAGCTATCCCCAGAACAAAGTTGCTCATATGGTCCATCTTAAATAAAAAGGTCCCTACAGGGGCAAATCTGATGAAGCAATTTCGCTGGACCACTCTGGTGCCACCTTTGTAGAAGCAGCAATGAGGACATAGAACACCTCTTCCTAGATTATCCCTTGGCATAGGATCTTTGGAATGGCATTTGGGCAACACTTTCCATCAGGCCTAGTTGGCACAGGATAACAGTGAAGGAGGCGTGGACCTCTTGGTGGAGGGATACATCTAGAAAGGAAAGGAACCTGCCTCTACTAATCTGTTGGGCAATTTGGATAGCCAGGAATGAGATAATTTTCTCACAAAACACCCCACGCTGGCCCTCCATTCATAATAGAATCATAGCAGATTATTATATGATCCGTGACGAGCCCCAAAAAAACCAGACAAGGAATGTTGAGATAGAGGTCACCAACAAATCAATCCCTTGGGCTTATTTTGATGGTTTAGCTCAGGAGATAGGCTGTGGCGAGGGAGTGATTCTATACTTATCTGAAACCCATTTTTTCAAAATACAAATGGGACTAGGTCAGGGAACAAACAACGATGCCAAGCTGATTACTGCAAAAAAATATCCTTTTTTCCTAAGAAAAATATTGCTCCAACCTGCAGCTTTTTGGTGACTCAAAACTGGTCATAAACTGCATCAACAAAAAATATACATGTTCTGCTTTCACTTTGAGGCATATTCTGGATGAGATTCATAGACTTGTCTGCTTTTTGACTCATTCACTTGTCATCATATTTGCAAGGAGCGGAACACGTCTATTGACTTCCTATTCAAAGAAGCAGCGCTCAACGACGACAACTCTTGGATGATCTATGAAGGCTTGGACGAGGTTGTGTATCAACATTTTCACAGGCCATTCATAGACCCTAAAGCACTATAAGAGTAGCACTGGAATGAAACATTTTAACTCGGTTTTTTTTATGAAAAACACATATTTTTTACTTATCTTTTTTATATTTATGTAAATAGTCATCGGTTACTCTTTATCCTCTGAGCAAAGGATGTAAACTTATAAGTTATAAGTTATTTTGAACTATATGTATTGCCTATGAGGAGGAATGCACAATTTTCTTACATTTTTGATTGGACAAATAGTGCTAGATCAAAGTAATGATTATGCATATACAAAATATAATTTTCATCTTTATTAATCAAAATTACAACTTTTTCCAATAGAAAAAACATTTTGTAGACAAAATTATATATCAATTTTAAAATGAAAATATCTATAAAAAAAAAAAAAATACAAATATTATCTAATTGAATGTAATAATAATAATAAATAATAAATATTAATTAAAAATTAAAAATAATAATAATAAATAAAATATAAATAAATAATTTAAAACTAAAAGATTAAGAATATAATCGAGGAAAAATGTGAACACGAAATTAAAAACAATAACAAATTATTTAAAATAAAAATATTTTTTAAAGGAAACAGAATTTTTATATATATATATATATATATATATTATATATATTAAAAATTTATAATATAATATGCTATTATAAATAATTATATCAAATTTAATAACCATAACGAGATATGTTCTTAGATAAGGAAACTGAAAACTAAAATAAAACTTTAAGAAATAAAAATTAGTAAGGAATACTGGTCCAAAATATAGAATAAAGGCATAGAAAAAAGAAATGATAAAAATAAATACATAATTTGAAATAAAAAGTTAATATTAAAATACTTTTATTGCATAGTTAGAATTTTTTTTAAAAATGAATGTGTGGAAAATTTTTCCCCAAATTTCTCGTAAATATTAGTTATCCGGAGTCAATACTCTATTCATCAAGGAGTACAAAACCAATAGATGGTAAGAAAGAATGCTAACCATACGTATAATAAAGAGAGTTTGGAGAATATATATATATAATATATTTTTGTGAAAGAATGAGATTATATTAGTGCAGTATTTCGGTAATCTTTAATAATAGTGAATTAAATTATTTATTTATTTATTATTTAAATGTATAATATTGTAATATTAAATATTTATGTAATAAATAATTTGAAAATATATATTTAAAAAGAAAAAATTAAATATATGAATGGTATATATATTTTTTTTATTACAAGTATAAGTTAAACTTAGATTTCAAAATTGAATGTTAATGAGTTAACATTAATTCAATCAACTATTTAATTAAATTAATAATTTCATGTTATTATAATAAAACATATAAGCTATAAATCTATATTTTCATTTATAGATATTTTTTCTATTTCACATAGGTACATGAATGCCCAAGTTATACAACATATAATTTCTTTTAGGTTGTTTCTTATTTGATTTGTTTAATATACTCACTCAAAACAATATCACCTATTTCATATACCTTCCATGCACTCTTTTTCAAAACCCATTCCAAAGTAGTCAAAACCACCAATACAAATAGAAAAGAGTTTCAAACTCGGACTTGCAACCTCACAAACCAATAGCTAAAATCAACTCCTTTTTATTAGTGAGTTTTTAATTCAAGGGATTCAATTCAATTATCTAAAGTAACTAAATATCTTACATAGTTAGCAACAGTTTGTTAAGCTAAAACCTCAGACTATTTTGTCATAGTAAGATATGAAGAGACTATTCTATTTTGTTTATGTAAAATTTCATTAAAATTATTAATTTGAAATTTATTTAACTTATAATTTTCTTTAAAATTATTATTTTCAAATTGTTATTATAATTTTTTAAAATATAAATTTTAATTCATAAATAATAATAATAATATAAATAATATTTATAATTTTATGCGTGATAATAATAATAATATGCACCAAATAAATATAATTAAAAATAATATTTTATTTTACGTATACAATCAAAGATAAATATAACTATTTTTTTTAAACTTTATTAAAACCACTTGCAATTACTATTAAAAAATTATAAAATGAAACATAAACCCTTTTTAACTAACTTGTATAAAACAAACTCCATAGAATTTAAAAAACAAACAAAATTAAATACATTTAAACATAAACACTGATGTAGCTCTTCTCTTCTTATTATAGTTCTATTTCTTGTCTTTAAATCTTCTTGTAACACAAATTATTTTATTTAAAATTTTAATCTGTTTATTAATATAATTAAAATATTGTATAAATTTACACAATTTTGTATTTTATTAACCGATTTTGTTTAATTAAATTTTTAATAATAACTTAATCTTTTTTAATTATTAAATAATTATCTATTAATTTAAATTCATGCTAGTTTTACTATTTAATTCTTTTGCCCTTTGTCCGATTTTTAATGGCTATAATCTTCGCTACTGCTGGTATTTTTTCCTATTGAAGGTTCATCTACGCTCGTTTGTTATCATCTTTTTTCCTGGTCTATTTTTTTATTTTTTTTGGCCTGGTAAATATAATATTAAAGTAAATTTTAAAATTTAAATTTAAATTTAATTTAAATATATATATATAGATTTAGAATTTCTATGTAATTTTTGCGAAAATTTTCATAAAGATAATTATTTGGGTATACATCTCATTTTACAATGGATAATTTTCATCTTATATTCATCTCATTGCCAGGGTAGGAAGAAAAGTTATACCCTTGGCAGTTGAAAAATATGTAAGAGATTAAAGGTCTATAAGCCATGTGGAATGAGTCGAGGCCGATTTAAGAAGAGCCTATAGGGTTAACGTCGTTAATAGGCGAGAAGGTTTTAATGGTTGAGTGTTATGTTAAATACCCGTTGACCTATTCTCTGCCCGTCGCAGTAAAACAGAAAGGCCACGAGTTTATTACGGATTCATTTCATTTTCAGAAATAGGGTTTTTATGCTTACACAATGTAATGTAACAAAAGGGTAAAGGGACAAGTCCGTGAGCGTGTTCTCGAAGAGTCAAGTCTCCAAACTGAGTCAAAGGCTTTTATTACGAAAGTTAAATAAATAATTTTAAACGCAGCGAATTGGGGAAGACTTGTGAACCGAGATCAAGATTCCATTTAGGTGTCCACTTGATTGCATTGAAAATTTCGAAGGAGCTTCGAAAGAGATTATATAGACTATCATAACTAGCAATTGTCTCAAAAGGTACAAAGAGAGGTCTATAGGATTATTAAATTGGAATTGTTGAATTTTTCTAGAAGAGTTAATTGATTTGGGGAAAATCTTGTTTTCTTGGACTAGATTATTGTGCAATTACTTTCCTTTAGATATTTTGTTTATATCTATATTACAAGGAATGCATTGAATGTCTTATTTCATTTCTGCTATCCTTACTTATATCTTTTTTGTGCTTTTTCTTGATCAATTTGATGAGATATTTGATTATGCTTTGAATTAGCGTTTTCTCCAGTGTTTTAACAAACTCAATACAATGCATTTTCAATAAGATAGCTACAGAGACTCCATTAATGCTATTGCCTACACATTGAAACCTGATTTTACAAAAAGTGAAATAATTATAGAATGACTAAAATCATCGTGCACAAATCTAGCGGACTTGTTGAGATCTAAGAAAAGGAATGTACCTCGAAGAACATTATAATTACAGTTGACTGATAGTAACAGATTCTTATGTGTTCCGTAACTCATTGTTTAATTTATAACTAAAGCAATAACATGGAAACAAAATATACAAACTTATCATATCAAACATCTTAGAAAGGGTACATAGGGAATTGAATTGTGAGAATCCATCAATTTGTCTCTTAAAATATGTGCCACAGCTAGATATCGAATCCTCAAAAGCAATGCCCATGAGAAGAACCTGAAAGGCAATGTTCATGATATAGTGCCCATCGAGACAAAAGGTACCTTAATACAATAATACATTACCTTGCAGCATCAATGGAGCTATGCTAAACCTCTAAATAGCCTACCACAAGGAAGGTACATATACTTGCTCCTTTAGATTCCATGTTGCGCTTTCCGCTGGGAATCCTAAACAACACCAATTGTCCATTGTGCGATAATCCCACCACAAATAGCAAAGCTTAATTGCTTCTCCAATAGCACTTATTCATCATATAGCTTCGGTTGTGAAGTCAACTTTCTGATAATGCCTGCAAGACATACACAGTTACTAACAATGTTGAACTCTGCATCGACATGTCATCCTTCTATTAGAAGTATAAGAACTCTTCAGATAGATCCTTGAGCAACGTAACTGCATTCAATGGCTACCTGCTATAACAGCATCACCCGAACCAGTCCTATCACACGTGAATGGCGTGGCCAAAACATCTTCTGTTCCTATTACTGCACATACAATATCAACTTATTAGCTTCAACTTTACCAATTCACATTAATATATTTTAAGTACACTGTAATTTTCAACCTTGATCTTCTTGTAAAGACGTAAGGAGGTTAAATATTTCATCAAAATCCTTAATTTTTCAAGTTTTATTGAGAGAGAGACAAAAATGCATTATCAACTTATTGGCTTCTACTTTTGACATGTTTTTTTAACTGAAGAACACTAACAATATAATTTTATTAACTTGGGCCTTCTTGTGAAGATGCAAGGAGGTTAAATATTTCATCAAGTAATCCTTAATTTTTCTAGTTTTAATAATATCTACTGATGAGGGGGAGGCAGCAGCGGGAAGGAGTTTTATTTAGCCCTAACGGAAAAATTGTATCGCAATATGCATGGGACTTGGTCTAGCGACTAACAATCAAGTTGAATATCTCCCTTTATGGAAAGGTTTGGAAATAGCTAATGCAAAGAAAATTACCAGCTTATTAGGCTAGTCATTCGACAAATGACCGAGACTAAGAAGGCAATATGCTGAGATTCTTCTTCCTTTTATTTTTTGGATCCTCATCTCCTCCTCACACTTTGAGCAATTGGATCTCTTTCACATGTGCATGCATTCTTAGCCTTGTTCGAATGCCACTTGTAAATCACATTAAGACACCAGGAAAGAGGTTAAATATCTTTCATGCTCACAGTTTCTTCAACAAGTTGTGATTGAATTTTCAGTACTATGCCAAATGCATTGAACGAGTATATTCTCAACATACAATTCTTATCAAACCAGCAAAAAAGGACAAATTATGCAAATGACAAATGATCCATAGAAACCCATTTCCCAAGACCAGAACTCACAGAAATAAGAAAAGTTAAAACAACATGCAGAAACTTAGAAAAGCTTGTAACCTTGTATTTTACACCTTTAGCGCAGGTATACTGGGTCACAACTTACAAAATAGAATATTTGCCTAAATTAAAAAGTAACAAATTAGAACAAAAGCAATGTTACCAGACTTGATTCGGGAAATACTTGGCAAGGCATAAGACCTGAGAGATTGACTCAGCTCAGGAAAAATTCAGAAAATACTCAGCAAGTGCAAAAATATTAAAAATGTACCAAATTTTTTATGAAAGCAACAAATTTTCATTTATATCAGATTGTTCTATGGCTGTCCAATCCAGAATATAAATAAATGTCCAAAATAGTTGCCTAATGCAAATTGCCTCTGTTATGATGCCCTAGTTGAGTTTGTAGATGCCCTGGCTGCTTCGATGTGCTGTCCTCTCAATCACCCATGATAGCATTCATTGAAGGAAAAGGCAGAGCATCAAAAAAGATATGAAAAAGTGCTAGTTTCGCAAGGTTTCTGGGATTTTATAGGTCAGCCCAACTATGACTCACCTGAGAGTCGAAACTGTTTGTTTGAAGACCAAGCAGAGTCAAACTCAGGGATTCAAAGGTATGATCTGCAAACCTGGTAACAATGCACTAAATGCTATAATTTTATCAACTTGGACTTCTTGTTAAAATTTAAAGAGAAATGTTGCAAATATCATTTCAGGAATATATTGTTCAGGGTCCAGAAAGAAACTTAGCAGAAATATTGGGGGAAATATTAGAAATATCAGCAATAATAAACTTGTACTTGAAAAACTCAGAAAATATCAGTCCAATTGGCGGCCCGAAAAACTTGGGAGAAATCAGAAACAATCGCAGAAATTAGAGATATTTGCAATAAGGAATTTAAATATTTCATCGCGCATTCCTTAATTTCTCTAGTTCTATTAATATCTACTTATAATTTTTCTTTCATGTTCATAACTTCTTCCACAAGTTGCATCTGAATTTTGGATATACTGAGGCCAATATATTGTATGAGTGGGTAGCAACATGTCAAAAAAGTGAAAAAGGAACAAATTAAGCAAATGACAGACAAAACTATGGAAACTCATTCCTTAAGAGCAGAACTCGGACAGAAAAGCAAATAACATGCAGAAATTTAGCAAATCTTGTAACCTTGTATTTTACACCTTCGGTGCAGTTATTCTAGGTCACAACTTACAAAATATGATATTTGCTAAACCAATAAATAACGAATTAGGAAAAAAGGCATATGGCCCAAGAAAATTTATTTCCTGACATAAAAATTCAAAAAAATTGCAAACAGATAGCAAAGCATAACAGACAACCACGATTGAAAATTCTTAAGCAACATCCCAAGCCACGGTGTTCTTGAAAAACAAAGAGTTAATTTTGAGCCCTGAGCTTTGCCCTCTAAAAACATTCAGCACAAGGCCAAATGAGAAAAAAAATGCAATCGCATCATCATTCAGGACATAGACAAAATACAAGAACTAATGCAGTCAAAAACTGTCCATCCGTAAACATACAAAAAAACCTCTGATATCTTTGATACTAATCAAGCACATGAGATAAGGAAAATGTTGCGAGAAAAGAAAAAGTTAGAAGTATACATTTTGTGTGGATGACTATAAGAATACCTCTTTCAGTATGTCGATGTTAATATCAGAAATGTGAAAACCATCTTCTACACATGGTTTGACACATTTTCTTGATGGCAACCTGTTAAAAGATACGAAATAGATATGAGATCAAACGGTTTCCTACCAAATACCACAACCCTGTTATGTTAAAATAGCTTAATCATAATAACTAATAATTATTTTTAAATGGGCAAATTTCACACTGAATTGCCATACTAGTATGATGGATTTAATGCCAGCTATGTTGTTATTTCTAGTGTCAAGCGTAAGGAACAAACAATTTCATTGGTTGAGCGATTAATCGCCTTCCACACAATCCCATAAGTGCCATCTCCCAGTTCTTTGATAACCTTGTACCTACAACATCATACAGTAGCTAAGAATAGTTATCAAATGTAAAATGTAAAATGATTATAGTCTAAAACAAAGAGTTGAATGCGCTATCACATAAATCTACCTATACCTAGCATAGCATATAGTAGATAGCACCGAGAGAATTTCAAAGCTTACCGATCCATTGCTCTAATGGAGAGTCGCTGGAAATAACAGAGTTCAGTAACTCGGATCTTTCTTATTCAATCTGAAAGCTGTCCATAACATGGAGAGAAAAATACAAGCTATGGCATTTCAACTGACTCCATGCTGCAGCTTTCAACAAAGAAAGTCCTAGTAATGCACCAACAAATATGGTAAATGGCTGAAAACCAACAGCCATTAACCCTTAACCCTTGCAATAATATCTTCTGAATGTTCTTAGTCATCATTCACTGTTGCACAATGCATCATGAAAGATTTGACTGCATTTCCAGGCCTCATGTAGAGCTAATTTTAAGTTGTTTGTGAAAATGCAGGGCTCATAATAAAATTGCATTGCAACTCAGAAATTAAAATCACAAACTCATTTACATCTGTCCATGAAAATTACAGCACCAGCTAAGTTAAACCCAAATGTGAACGAAAGAGTCAATCCACGAGGCTGGCAAATTTACACCTGGTATTGAACAGAAAAGTAGGAACCAAAGTGAGATTTACACCTATAAGTTTGGAAACTATATAGAAAATTAAGAAAAATACATATAATTGATACCTTAGCAGATAGCCAGTTTCGATTTCCGAGGGTCAAACTAAGACTACCTATATGCAAGTTGCTAGTAGCACACCAATTGAACACTTCATATTCCCTTTTATATGCTAGGTAAGCTGTGTTAATCCTTAAAGCACAACCCCAATGAATGGTCAGACCAAAAACCCTATATTCACAAAGCCAAGATAGTAATGTTTCGAGAGAGAGACAACCCTTACCCCTGAAAATCTCCAGAAAAAGTCAAAATTGTAAGATAGGGCACCGTAAAAAGACACAAAAAAAGAGTTAGAAGCAAAAATTAACGATGCCAAAAAGATAATTATGTGAAACAAAATCATCTAATGCACTTCACAAACAAATAAACTT
>APFE030679686.1:33765-135840 GCA_000404065.3 Pinus taeda
ACAGATAATGGTGGAGAATTTTGCAGCAAGGAATTTGAAGAATTCTGTAAGAAGTGTGGTATAGCACGGCAGAAGAATTCTCCATATACACCTCAGCAAAATGGAGTCGCAGAAAGAATGAACAAGACGTTGATGGGAAGGGCAAGAAGCGTGCTTAGTGGTGCCGGGTTAGGACAGGAATTCTGGGCAGAGGCGGTGGATACTGCATGTTACTTGGTCAACAGGTCACCTTCATCAGCGTTGGAGGATAAGACTCCACAAGAAGTATAGACTGATAAGAAACCCTCTCTTTCACATCTGAGGGTATTTGGATGTGATGCATATGTACATGTTCCAAAGGAGAATCGAACCAAGTTGGATAGGAAATCTGAAAAGTGCATCTTTATTGGGTATAAGGATGGTTTAAAGGGTTATAAGCTTTGGAACCCAGTCACACGGAAGGTTGTGTACAGTCGAGCTATGGTGTTCAGAGAGGTGAAAGATGTTATCAAACATGAAGTCCAACCAAAGGAACCTATGAAGATAAAGTTTGAACAAAAGGAGGAATAATCAGACTCTGTAGTAGAGGAGGAATCAGAAGATGAAGAGCCACAAACTCCGGCTGTGAGAAAGATCAGTTCGAGAAAGAAGGCAGCTAGAAAGGTATAGTCCATCTGCTTTCTATTCAAATTTTGCTTTATCTATTATTGACGATGATCCCATAACTATGAAGGAAGCAGTGGATTAGAGGATGGAAAACTCTGGAAAGAGGCCATGGTTGATGAAATGGCATCTTTGCACAAAAATGAGGCTTGGGATCTGGTGGAGTTGCCGGCTGGAAGGAAACCCATTGGCAGCAAATGGGTGTTCAAGAAGAAGACAAATGCAGAAGGGAAGGTGGAGAAATACAAAGCTCGGTTGGTAGCAAAAGGTTATTCCCAGGTGCCGGGAATTGATTTTGGTGATATTTTTTCTCCTGTTGCCAAGGTAACTTCTATTAGATTACTTTTATCTGTTGCTGCTGCTTTTGATTTTGAGGTAGAACAGATGGATGTGAAGACAACATTTCTTCACAGGGATTTGGAAGAGGAAATCTACATGAAGCAACCTGAAGGCTTTGTGGTGAAGGTTAAGAAAGAACTAGTATGCAAGTTAAAGAAGTCTCTGTATGGGTTAAAACAGTCACCAAGGATGTGGTATCAGAAATTTGATACATTTATACGGGGACTTGGCTTCACCAGAAGCAAAGCAGATCATCGTGTGTATTTTAAATTAATTGGTGACTGTGTTATTTATCTGGTCTTGTATGTGGATGATATGTTGTTGGTTGGAAATGACAAAGAAATTATCCAGGATTTGAAGACCCATTTTTCCTCCAAATTCGACATGAAATACCTTGGTGCTACAAACTATATTTTAGGTATGGAAATTAAAAGAGATCGATCAAAGAGGAAGCTTTGGTTAAACCAGAGGAAATATGTTGAGACAATATTGCAGAGCTTTAATATGCAAGATAGCAAACCAATGAAAGTTCCTATTTGTGTAGGTGTAAAGTTATATGTTGAACAATGTCCCAAGACACAAGAAGAGGAAGAGGACATGTCGCATGTTCCATATGCAAGTGCAGTCGGTAGCCTGATGTATGTGATGGTCTGTACTAGAACAGACATTTCACATGTAGTGGGAGTATTGAGCAGGTTTATGTCAAAACCAGGAAGGAGCACTGGACACCACTGAAGCAGGTTTTTAGGTATTTGCATGGCATTAGTGATTATGGTTTGTGATACCAAGGAAGACCACGATTGGATAGAGTGTTGTATATTCATGGCTTTCTTGATGCAGACTATGCTGGAGATCTGGATTAGAGAAGATTTACAAGTGGGTATGTTTTTAACCTATTTGGATGTGCAATCAGTTGGATGAGTAAGAAACAATCTGTAGTGGCACTATCAACTACAGAGGCAGAATACATGGCGGCCACTCATGCAAGCAAGGAAGAAGTTTGGTTGCAGAGATTGTGCTAAAGTATGGGATTAGTATAGGGAGCTATAAGGATAGACTGTGACAACCAAAGAGCAATTTTCTTGGCAAAGAACCCTGCTTATCATTCAAAGACAAAGCACATTGATGTTCAGTATCACTTTGTGAGTGATATGATGGAAGACAAAATGGTGTTACTGGTAAAGGTGGGAACTTTGAAGAATTGTGCAGATGCATTAACAAAATCTGTGAGCTCTAAGAAGTTCTCTTGGTGTAGAGAAACAATGGGCATTTCAGGGCTGGATAAATGACTAAGCTCTCTTGTGGCCCCTTGTGGAAAGAAAACAACAAGTGGGAGAATGTTGGGTTGTGTCATATTCTTTCCATGACTAGCAGACCTACCTATGGTTTTCTGTCCATGGTATTGGATGCTTCAACATGTATAAATATGTATTGTAACATTGAAAGGAACATAATGAAAAATCAAGCTGGTAGTCCCGGTTTTGGGATCCAGGGGAAAATCTTTGTGTATATGTGTTTTATGTGTTATGCTCTCACATTGTTTATTTTCTGCGTTTATAAGTTTTATGCAGGTAAATTTTGTACGGGGTTAAAACCTACACTATGAACTGGAGGAACCTTTAGGTGAGAAACCTGACATATTTGAAGAACCTACAGGGCATGAAGAAGAGGAGGAGCCCATTCCTACTAAACCAATGGCTGAAAACTGAAATGACACAGGGAATAGAGAGAGAGTTGAGGGTGCCTTCCCCATCAAGGAAACCAATGAGGACACTAAGATGAAAAATATAAGCCTCTCTACCCTACCTTATTTCCATGACCGAACCACAGAGGACACTAACACTTTCCTATTTTATTTTGTTGTTATATGCTAAATGTATGACTATACAGATGATGAGAAAAAGTTAGAACTGTTTCCATCTACCCTCAAGGATGCAACATTTCATTGTTTCATGGGCTTAATCACAACTTGGGGTTAGATGCAACAAACCTTTATCAACAAATATTGGGACTACTGTCAGTCAAAGGATACTAAAGAAAAATATTTCAAGATGACCACAAGCCATGATGAATCCTTAGAAGACTATGAAGAAAGATTCCATCTCAATTACAAAAGGGCCAGGTGCACACTTGACCCTAAGTCACTAAAGTTGGTCCTGCTCAGGGGAGTAAGAGAATATATTCTAGATACGTTACATTTGTTAGCAGGAGGAGATATCTACCAATTATCCTATGAGGATATCAAGATTGTCTTTAGAAACCATTCTAGGGCGGCCATAAAAAAGGGTAGGGGTAGTCAACCTATTTCCAGTACATCATCTTCCATCTCATCCATCAAGGGTGAAATTGGAAACATGCTAGAAGATTAAAAAATCGGGATGTTGTAAACCCTTACCTTGCAAATGGACACCATGAACATTAAAAGGAAGCAAGAGGAAGCAGAGAGAGCGTTCGCCATCTTCTGTCCCAGTTGCACCGGGAGGCATCCTAGGAGGAAATGTCCATTGAATTATATTGAAATTTGATCAGTCTATGAAGAAAACCACTCCATAGACAAGTTCCCTTCTTTACCAAGACTCAAAGCTATATATCAAGGAGCTAAAGGGTTCACTGAGCAACTTTTCTACATTAACCAAAGGAAACCTCCTAGGCCTAGGCCATACCAGTAGGGCATGCAAGGGTCATCCCATGCATATTACAACCCCAACCAAACCACAAATATACCTTCTTGGGGACCCCCCACTCATCCTTCCTTGTCTACACCCCCTCCTTGGTCCTATGCATCTCTGTATCATTCCCAGTCAGCCATCCCGTCATTTCAACCTTACGCTCCACCATAACCTCTGTGGAATACACCACTCTAGGGGTGGAGGCCATAATACAAAAATTCTCTAGCTCTATTGCCTCCACAACCTGCCCAACCACAACTCCTACACTCTGCTCCACCCAAGCAACCCCAGATGCCTACCTAGCCAAATCCGAACCCAAACAATAGGTAGGCTCAGCAAGTATATAATGGAGAGACATCATATCCAGCTTATGCTATGGAAATCCAGGAGATTAACCTAAGATATGAGAGAGTTCTCCTAGACAACCAACCTCCCCCTCCACCTAGGGAGGTTGGGGAAGAAAGAGAGGAAAGCAAACTTAAAGTAAATACACCCTTTCCTAAGAGATTAGCCCAACCACTCTAGCCTACTGCATAAGAGACTGAACTTCTGGGAGAATTGAAAAATCTATGTGTAAAGATCCCCCTTCTCCAGGCAATAAAAGATGTTCCCATTTAGAATAAGTTGGTTAAGGAGAAATTCTTCAAGCATCCAGGGAGGAAAAAAAGGGATGCCCCTACCAATAATCTGACTTAGTGCTGGGGTAGGTAATATGTCCAAAATATTTGGACCCTAGAAGCCATGTAGTAGATGTGCACATCAATGGTACCATTGTCCCACACACTCTAATTGATCTTGAGGTTGCCATTAATGTGATGACCAAGGACACCATGCTCAAGCTCAACCTCCAAGGGTCATTGAGGAATACCACAATAGTTCTGCAACTTGCAGACCATTCCACAGTAACCCTTGAGGGAATTGTGGAGGATGTGATGGTCTCGATTGACTCTTGGGAGTACCCTATAGATTTCCTAGTTCTCCAACCTAAGGCTAAGCTTATTGGTTATCCTTGAAATCCTTGGGAGTTCATGGTTTGCGAGAGTCGATGCTTACATTAGTTGTAGAGATGGGAATATGACCATAAAAAATGGGCATATTTCCAAGAAGTTAGTCCTATACCCTCTTGCTCAACCGTTTCTAGAGCATTATTTATATTTATGGTTGGAGGAGGAGGAAGAAGATGAGGTTTGTTCCACCCAACTTTATGCTTTGGAAGCAACCATCGGAGGAGGACAACAAGATGAGGATGAATTGATTGAACACCTACTCCAAAGTCCAACTCCTGGTTCATTACCTTTAGAAGAAGTAATAAAGGAAACCCAGAACAATCATCCAATTGACTTATGCTTGGCTGATTCCAACCCACTCTGTGTCAAAACCATAGAATTCGGCCTAGCAAAGACCTTGAAAATTAATCCATCTCTTTCTGCTCTCAAAGAGGAGAAGCTATGCAACATTTTAAAGGAAAATCTAGAAGTCTCCACTTGGAGTTACAAGGAAATGAAGGTAGTAAACCACTTAGTGTGTACTCACCACATATACATCAAAAAAGGTTGCAAGCCAATCCGGCAACCACAAAGGAGGATGAATCCAACTCTTAAAGATATTACCAAAGAAGAACTGCAAAAACTGCTAGATGCAAGATTCATTTACCCTATCTTCAACAGTGAGTGGGTCTCCCCTTTGGTGTTAATTCCCAAGAAAAATGGTAAGTGGAGGATTTGTGTTGATTACAAGAAGTTGAACAAAGCCACAAATAAGGATGATTTTCCTCTACCCTTCATTGACCAAGTGCTAGATGGCCTGGCAGGGAAAAGGTTTTTCTCTTTCCTAGATGGATTCAGTGGGTACAACCAAATCTAAATATGCTCAGAAGACTAGAATAAGACAATATTCACCTGTACCTGGGGTAATTTTTCCTATAGGGTCCTTCCTTTTGGCCTATGCAATGCTCCTGCCACTTTCGAAATAGCAGTATTGAGTACTTTCGCCGAATTAGTCCATGATGCGGTGGAGATTTATATGGATGATTTTACACCTTATGGCTATGATTTTCAAGAAGCTCTCACTAACCTAGGCAAAGTACTGCACAAATGCATTGAAATGAACCTATATCTTAGTCCTGAAAAATGTGAATTCTTAATGACTACAGAGATTGTGTTAGGTCATTCAATATCTCAGCAAGGACTGCAGGTAGACCCAAAAAAAATAGCCATCATCCAAAGTGTCCCACCTCATCAAAAGTAGAGAGATGTCAGAAGCTTCTTAGTGTTAGGTGGATACTACCAAAGGTTCATAAAGGACTTTAGCAAGTTGGCTTCTCCTTTACTTGGGTTTTTGGCCAAATATTCTAAGTTTATATGGTAAAAAATATGTCAAGAGGCCTTAGACATTCTAAAGGGTAAGTTAACCACTGCACCAATTCTCTGAGGCCCAATCTGGGCCCTCCCCTTTCATATTTGTGCTAATGCCTCAGACAAAGCCATAGCAGTAGCCATAGGTTAGGTAGAGGAAAAAATGCCTTATGCTATCTATTTTATCAATAAGAACTTTTCAAAGGATGAGCTAAATTGCATAGTGACCGAAAAGGAACTCCTGGTTCTTGTGTATTCATTAAAAGAATTCAAGCATTACATTACAAGCTATCAAACATTTGTGCATATTGACCATGCTGTAATCAAATATTTAATGAAAAAACAAGATGTGAATGCTCGAATTATAATATGGTTGCATTTATTACAACAATTTTATCTGTCCATTGTTGATAAGCCTGGTAAGGAAAATGTTGTTGCAAAATTTTTATCTAGGATAAATGTGACTGTAGGTGAAGAAGGAATGGTGGAAGACCAGTTACCAGATGAGCACTTGTTTGCTGATATAGAAAACTGTTTGTTATCAGCACAGTTCCCACCAAACTTGCCCTCTAAAGAAAAGAGCAAGATAGTTTGGAAAAGAAGCCCCTTCACTTGGATTGGGGGAAACCTTTTCAAACTTGGACCAGATCGCATCTTGAGAAGGTGTGTCAGGGAAGATGAAGTCTTTGACATCCTTATGACATGTCATGATGGGCCTTGTGGAGGGAACTTTGCAGCAAATAGGACAGCATTCAAAGTGTTACAATCAAGTTATTATTGGCCCACTCTTCATCAGGATGTGAAAAAGTACATTAATCAGTGTGATCAGTGCTAGAGGATGGGAAGGCCTACTCCAAAAAATGAAATGCCCCTCCAGCGTCAAGTGACTTTCGAGCCATTTGACAAGTGGGGAATGGACTTCATTGGGCTTATCAACCCTCCTTCAAAGAAAAAACAATACATTATTGTGTGCACTCATTTTTTGACTAAGTGGGCTGCAACCAAGGCAATTAAGGCAAGAACAGAAAAGAAGGTGGTTGAGTTCCTAAGGGAGAATGTATTCTACAAATTTGGGTACCCTAGAGAGCTAGTCACAGACCAAGGCAGCCAGTTTACCTCCAACATGATTGAAGAACTACTCAGCCATCACAGGATCAAGCATAGGACCTCCACTCCCTATCATCCACAAGCTAATGGGAAAGTGGAGGTGACCAACAGGGCACTCGAGGGCATCTTAACCAAGGTAGTGAGTAGCAATAGGAAATATTGGGGAGAAACACTAGTTGAGGCCACCTGGACCTATAATACCACATGGAAGATCACCACTGGATTCACACCCTATGAGCTGGTCTATGGGAAAAAGGCCTTGTTGTCCATTGAATTTTAATATAACACATTAAGGATGGTAGCCCAACTATATTTGGATCTCAGCAATGCAAAGAAAGATAGATTGTTCCAATTGAATGGCTTGGATGAATTCATAATGCATGCCCTCCTACATACAGAGATAGTTCAACTTCAGAGAAAGATCTTACATGATAAACATATTAAGGAGAAGCAATTTTAGGAGGGCGGTTGAGCATTTTTATATGACTCTAGGTATAAATAATTCAAGGGCAATTTAAGGACAAGATGGCTCAAACCTTATGTTGTGGAAATATTCCATGATAATGGTTCAATGCAAATCAGAACTATAGATGAAGAAGCCATTCCCTTTGCTTGTTAATGGGCATCGATTGAAAATGTACAAGATCCATTTATCAAAATAAGAGTTCATTGATAATTCCAATAAAACAGTGATGATGGTGGAGCAAGTTCTAGCTCATCCCCCATTCAATCACTAAAAAAGGGAAAAAAAACAAGTATTCAGATGAAAACCTCCATGAGGTGCCTGAGTCCCATCTTTGGGTTCAAAACCCCGTGAGGCATCTCCTTGATGAAAAAAAATGGAAAAAGATAAAGAAAGAACAAAAAGGAAAAGAGAATAAGAAGAACCCTGGATGAAAACCTTCCTTGAGGTAGCCTAGTTGTTTTTGAAAAAAAAAAGGAGAGAAAAATATATAATTGTCATGAAATTTCCATTTGCAGGTGGGCAAGAAAGACAGTCATGGAGAAAAAGAGGATCCAAAGGGAACCCTACCTCTTACATATTCATCTCCTCCACTCCTTACCATGTATCCCTCCATCATTTCTATCATTTTTCCACTCCATTGCTTCGATTTATGTAAAGACTGTGTTTTCTATAGGATCCCCTGGAAACCTATAGGATCATTACAGTGACCCGGAAATCCTACAGGAAGCAATCCGAAGGCACATGATGGATCTTTTAGGTCCCTAAAATTAACCCTATTCATGATCTAACACCTCACATTTTCCACCATCATCATCCATGCACTCACCATCCAAAACAAAAAATTCAGTTTCAACAGTTTCTACCAGTCTTAGAAAAAGGGGGAAAAGATAATGAACCAGGAGTTGGACTTTGGAGCACATATTCAATTAAGTCATCCTCATATTGTTGTCCACCTCCAATGGTTTCTTCCAAAGCATAAATTTGGGCAGAACAAACCTCATCTTCTTCCTCCTCCTCCAACCATAAAGGTAAATCATGCTCTAGAGATGGTTGAGTAGGAGGGTATAAGACTAACTCCTTGGACATATGCCCATTCTTGATGGTCATATTCCTAGCCCTGCAGCTAATGTAAGCATAGGATATGGCCAACCATGGCCTCCCAAGGATGTGAGGATAACCAGTATGCTTAGCCTTAGGCTGGAGAACTAAGAATCCTACAGGGTACTCCTAGCAGTCAATGGAGACTATCACATCCTCCATTATTCCCTCAGGGGTTACTGTGGAACGGTCTGCAAGTTACATAACTATTGTGGTCTTCCTTAATGACCCTTGGAGGTTGATCTTGAGCATGTTGTCCTTGGTCATCACATTAATGGCAGCCCTAAGATTGATTAGAGTGTGTGGGACAATAGTGCCATTGATGTGCACATCTACTACAAGGCTTCCACGGTCCAAATATTTTGGACATATTACCTACCCCAGCATTAAGTCAGACAACTACCCAATGACATTAATGGTAGGGAATCCATTTTTCACCTCCCTGGATGCTTGAAGAATTTCCCCTTAGTCAAATTATTGTAAATGGGAACATCTTTTATTGCCTAGAGAAGGAGGATCTTTACACATAGATTTTTCAATTCTCCTAGAAGTTCAGTCTCTTCTACGGTAGGTTGGAGTGGTTGGACTAATATCTCAGGAAAGGGCGTATTTACTTTAAGGTTGGTTTCCTCTCTTTATTCCTCAACCTCCCTAGGCAGCAAGGGAGTTTGGTTTTCCAGGAGAACTCTCCCAGATCTCAAGTTAATCTCCTAGATTTCCACATCATAAGCTGGATATGATGTCTCTCCACTGTATACTTGTTGAGCCTACCTATTTTTTGGGTTCGAATTCAGTTGGTCAAGCATCTGGGGCAGGGAAAATTTTAGGGGCTAATATTTGCAAGTGGGTTAATTTTCCATGTTTTTTACTAAAAAAATATTCGCCAATTTCCATTTTTTTTCTAACATGATTCATCCAAATTTTATAGTACACCATTATTTTACCTTCAAAATAGGCAAAATATTATATTGACTAATATAAAATCATTGGAAATCAAAATATTTCTACAAAAATATCAACAAAGATTTTACAATTTACATATTAGGGACATGTAAGATTCGCCAAAGTTTCTAAACTTTATGATAAACTTCCATCCTTAAAATTTTCCCTAATCTGGGGTTGCTTAGGTGGAGAAAAGTGTAGGAGTTGTGGTTGGGCATGTGATGGAGGCAATAAAGCTAGAGAATTGTTGTATTGGGGCCTCCACCGCTAGAGTGGTGTATTCCACTGAGGTTGTGGTGGAGTGTAAGGTTGAAATGATGGGCTTGCTGGCTGGGAATGATCTGGAGATCCATAGGACCAAGGAGGAGGTGTAAACAAGGAAGGATGAGTCAGTTTCTCCTATAAGTTATAGCTATGGTTTGTTGGGGTTGTAATATGCATGGAATGACCTTTGCATGCCCTCATGGTATGACCTAGGCCTAGGAGGTCTCCTTTGGTTAATGTAGCAAAGCTGCTCAATGACCCCTTTAGCTCCTTGATATATAACTTTGTGTCTGGGTAAAGAAGGGCACTTGTCTGTGGAGTGGTTTTCTTCATAGACCGAGCAAATTTCAATACAGTTTAATGGAAATTTGTTCCTAGGATGCCTCCTGGTGCATCTAGGACAAAATATGGCCAAGGCTCTCTCTGCTTCGTCATGCTTCCTTTTAATATTTATGGTGTCCATTTTCAAGGCAAGGGTTTGCAACATCTTGCTTTTGAAATCTTCCAGCATTTTTCCAATTTCACCCTTGATGGATGAGTAGGAAGATGATGTAGTAGCCATAGGTTGACTACCCCTACCCTTTTTTCTGGCTGCCTTAGAATCGTTTCTAAAGATAGTCTTGATATCCTCATAGGGTAATTGGAAGATATATCCCCCTGCTAACAAATGTAAGGTATCCAGAAGATCTTCTCTTACTCCCATGAGCAGGACCAACTTTAGTGACTTAGGGTCAAGTGTGCACCTGGCCTTTTTGTAACTGAGATGGAATCTTTGTTTGTAGTATTCTAAGGATTCATCATGGCCTATGGTCATCCTGAAAATTTCTTCTTTAGTATCCTTTGACCGATAATAGACCCAATATTTGTTGTTAAAGACGTGCTGCATCTGAGCCCATGTTGTGATGCTATCTCTAGGTAAGCCCATGAACCAGCGCAATGTTGCATCCTTGAGGGTAGATGGAAATAATTTTAACTTTTTCTCATCATCTGTATAGTCATAGGTTCAACATATAACAACAAAATCAAATAGGAAAGTGTTGGTTTCCTCTGTGGTCAGGCCATGGAAATGATGTACGACAGAGGGGCTTATATTTTTCATCTCAGTGTCCTTGTTGGTTTCCCTGATGGGGGAGGCACCCTCAAATCTCTCTCTATTACCTCTGTCATTTTGGTTTTCATCCATTGGTTCAATAGGAATGGTTTTCTCTTCTTCTTCTTCCCCTGTAGGTTCTTCAAATATGTCAGGTTTCCCACCTAAAAGTTCCTCCAGTTCACAGCCACTGAAGAAGAGAGAAGGTTGGTTGTTGGATGCGGATGCAATGGGGGTATTTGGAAAAAATTTCCCTAAGTTGTCCATATTCCTACGAGGCATGAAAGGAATTATTTTTTGGTTGGTTTTGTATTTATTTATTTTTCTTTGAACTTGGAAAGTACTTGCAGAAATGAAATTTCCAATTGAATGAAAATCACTAACAGAATGAAAAAGCTACTTGCTGAATTGAAATCCTGCTTGCAGAATGGAAAGGAAAGCAGATAATGAAAAATGAAAGAAAGGAAGCAACTAGATTACTTTTTGTAGAAATAAACTAACGAAATAATATTCAAGACAAGAAATTTAAGAAAAGAAATCAATAATCACATTCTACTCAATCACCTCCCTAGCAACGGCGTAAAAAAGTGATGAGCACAAATATTGCAGCAAGGGTGCTCCAAGTCCTGGGCTAGCAACTTTACTTATTAACTCGGGGTTCATACAAACTTATTGGTGACAGTGTTGTATGCACAAGTAAAAGTGATGGCCCTGCCTGTTGTCACTGTTTAGCCAGTGAGAGACCACGAGAGTTCCAAGCTAGACTTCTATAGAGTCAGAAGAAGCTTGATTCTTTAATGGAAGAAGGGAAAATCTACTCTAAGAGAGCTACCATACTGCAGTGATGAAAAAAACAACATGTAATTCTAAATCACACCATACCCTAATTAACCATTTAAGCAGCTATGCTAAGAAAAATTGCTAAATCAACACTAAACAAATGCTACTATTTGAGTTGTAGAAGTGAAGGGTATCAAACCATTCTAATGTGCAAGAAAAAACTAAACTAAATCTGTTTTCACTTTTTTGGTTTTTTTTAGGCAAAATCAAGTATGCAAACTAATTGTTCTTGTGGATGTGACAGGTGGATGGAAGGTGGTTGATGATGGCTAGAATGTTTACGAAGTGTTTGGATGGTGTGGAAGGGTCGTAGGAGGCTTTTTATGACTTCCTAGACGTTTCCTATCAATTCAGCCTCAAAATAGGCCGTTTCATGAAAACCTACAGGATGTACTAGAAACCCACAGGATGATCATTTAGGAATTATAGGAAACCTACAAGATACAACCGAGAGCTAATTTTGAGGTTTTGGAGGTGTTGGAAAGCTTTGTAATGGTGGGTGATGAGTGGAATGGGGTGTTAGAAGGTCTAGGAGCACTGAGGACTCAATATCCAAGATAAGAGATGGCTAGATTCACTCAATGTAGCTAAGGGAATTTCAATTAAAAGTGATAAAAAACTAGTGAGGGTGATGGTGAAACAAGATACAGCTATGGTGGATGAAGTGGAAGGTGGCTTCTAGTGATGAAGTCTGGGTCTCCTCCTGAAGTACTTACTCTGCTTAAAACATGTGTTTCTTCCAAGAACTATGCAACAAGATACATTTTCATAAACTAGAAAAGCATGAATCAATTGTCTATATTATGCATGAAGAAATTTGTTGAAGGGAATGAAAGCATGAGAGAGATCTTATTGTAGAAATAGAGATGGAAAGAGATGACAATGAAATCTGCCTTGCAACATGAACCAAATACTGAATCAAAGACGAAAAACTCCAAATCTCATACAAGAGCTAGAAATCTGTGTTTTTGGGGCTGTTGAAGGGTCCCCTCCGCAAGTCATGGTCCTAGAGGGAGGAAGTGAGGCTGAGACAACTGCTAACCTGCTACTTGAAAGAAGGCACAAATGGAAGAAAACTATCACACAACCAATCTAATCTATATTGTTGTAATGGAAATGCATCTACTAAGGAAATGAACAATTAAGCTATGAATGTATACTAGCATACATGTACAATAAAAAGGAGACTTGGCTGCTAGGTTTGGGCCCTAACCCAAGAGCTTTAGCCCTGTGAGTTAACATAATGCTGGCTCAAAACAAAACTCATTCTTATTACCAAAACAATGGATTACATCCAAAACTGTCACAAGTCTTGTAGCTTGAAAATAGAGTAGAGTTTTACAATAAAACATTTGAATCCTACTGAGGTCCTAGGCCTCTCTTCTGATACATCTGAAGTTTCCAATGACTTCCTTAAAATTAGGGAGGATTGAATCCCAACCTCGAGATCAACTGGTGCTTTGTCTTTCACTTGCTCGACTTCCTTCTAGTCCTCATGACTTGGCTATTTTCACTCCGAGCTGATGGAGGAATATTTCAATGGAGGGGTAGTAAGTGAGGAGGATTTACCTCCTATAATTCCTCTCCCTTGTCCCATTCAATTTTTGACCTTGGTATTTTCCAAAATTTCCTTGCTTTTATCCTTTAATCCTGCATTAAATGCACATTACACCACAAAGCAAAATATCCAACTCTAACTCATCTCATAAAGAAAATATAATCAAAAGTATGCAATAAATTATGAGAATAGTTGGTTTGACTAAGATAGGAGGTGAATTAAGGCCCATATAATTACCCAATGATGAGGCTCATCAAGAATTGGGGTATGTTTTGTTGAAATATTAAATTGCTATATAGTATACTTTTGTTTAGTAATCCTACTCATATAGTATAAATGTTTGTTTTTATTTGGTTCTCATCTCTTGTGTCAATTTTCAACAAATATTTAATCACAAGGTACTTCTCAATAAAAAAAATGAGGGATAAAGAATATTTTAAACCAACAATGTATGTGGACAGGTACTTGAGATTGGTTCCTATAATTGTGATGCTCCTCTCCTTAAGTGCCATTTCACTTTACCTTGGTGGTATCTTTTGCTCTCAAAAGAACGTATTCACTTTAGAAGATAAAACATCACTTACCCCTCTACAAGTTGGTTGCAATGCTTCCAAAGTGAAGTCCATGGATTTTGAAGAGTGCATCAGTGACTATCTAGATTTCACTCCATGCATAGATCCAAAGGTATTTATATTGTGATAGATTGTGTTGTAATAATTTTAAGAGTTTGAAACATACCTTACCTGATTTGGACATTTGACTCCTTTGAGGAGCTAGAATTACATAAACCTTTCAATTTGTAAATGATACACAACTTTTGTTACTTTTTGGTCTAAATATAACTAAAATAGTAGTTTGTATTTCTTGGTGAATCTACTAAATTACTTAATGTTTATGAGACAATATATATCGCAACTTCTTGTTTGTTACCAATCAACCACATTGGATGAACTAGTTAGGTCTTCCCATGCTAGGGCATAGGATGCACACTACATATTTTACTCTCTATATTGCGATGTGTTGTACTTTCTAGTCCCATTGACCTATTTTGGTAATTTTTGGACATTAATCTCTTTTTTTCGGAGACAAAGTCCAATAAACTACTTGGCATGTCTTCTCAATCATTTTTCATGGAAAAGCATTGCTATTGAAAAATGTTTAATCTTATTTTCCATTGTTAGTTTGTAGTGAAATAGTTTTTTTAGGTTGTTTTGTATGGCTTCTGAGTTATGTCATTCAATTTCATTCTTTTAAAATGGTTCGACTCTTATCGTTCGAGAGATAGATGAAGTATGATGCTCATAGGCTTGCATTTAGGGAGCGACATTGTCCCCCACTTTCCGAAAGAGTGAAGTGCTTAATCCCTCCTCTAGAAGGCTACAAGATACCTATTAGATAGCCAAATAGAAAGAATGAGTGTTTATATAGGTACATACTTTATCCATATTTATTGTTTCTTCATCAATGTTAAAAAAAGTACAAAAATCTTGAAGTTCTAAAGGAATGGTAACTGCATATTCTTTCACCCAAATGTTGTAGAGGATCTATGATAATAAATTGGAATTGTTTCAAGACTTACTTATTCTTAAATGTTTTTCTGGGACGGGAATGTCCCCTATGAATGGATCAATAATGAAAAATCAAATAAATATCGGTTGAGGAAAGGAGGGGATAAATTCATCTTCACGGGTGGAGGTATAATTTGGATTCTTAAAAGTATGTTTTGTGTTATCTTACATTCACATTCAATATTTTGTTATGCACAATAAAATTCTAAGTAATATTGGATGAAGATTCTTAGTTTGTTGATTCTCTTAGTTTTTCATAAATTGGTTTACTTAAGGTATTTGTAGTTTCCACATATGATGCCCATATCTTCTAATTTTTTAAATATTTTCTAGAAATATCTTTAGCGGTTATAGACATTTATCAGATTTAGATAATGAAAGGCTTGGTAATGATTAATATCTCTAATATATTTATTATTTTGGAGGCATACAAATCATGTGCACTCAATTTTGATGAGATACAAGTGGACAATATTTTACACCTGTAAGTGAGGATTATGTTAGGGCATGGCATTTTCGTTATGGAAAAGGTGGTGAATGTGTACTTGAACTGAGTTGTAGTGGAACTAAATTCCATTCACGTGTCTTTCATCTAAGCTATCCAAAACTGTTGGTAATTGGATGTTATCAGGTTATTCACATTCAATCTTTGACTTCAAAACTATTACTTATTTAATATGGTCTTTTTTCCTCGTAAGAGTTAGTAACTTTTGGTAATTGGATGCTATCGGGTTAGTCACATTCAGTATTTGACATCAAATCTATTAATTATTAATATGGGTTTTTTCCTTGTAAGAGTTGGTAATGATATACATTTTGATTGAGATATTTGATTTGTTGATCTTTATTGTGTTTGATTGTAGTCATTGAGCTATGGAATATGAAAGAAAACAAGAGCATGACCCTTCCTGTACATAATACCCAAGCAGGAATTGAAGAAATATGTGAATAATAGCACTGGAGAGACAGATACAAAAAGAGAGAGAGAAGAGAACTAGTCTAATGATACCCTTAAAGCCAATATCCTGCATGAGACATACACATACAGACTGATGGTGCAACCTTTAGAGTTGGTGAAATCATCTACGTTATCTTTGCAACACAACGATAATGTTTTGAAGTGATGAAACATTATTTCATGTGTAAATTCTAGTCCAAACAATATTAAGTTCGAAACTCATATTGTAATACTTGGCATTTCATTTAATATAATTTATGTGGTTGAAGTTATTTACAAGAGTACTTAATATTATTTAGTGCTTTAATTAACATATGTAATTTTGTGTTTTCATATTAAATGAACATGCACATTGCATGACATTTTTTTTTAAATTTAGTTGTAAAATAATACTAATTAATTTATGTTGATTAATAATGAACATATAAAATCAATCTAAAACTACTAAATTAGTAGTTTATATTGATTAATGATGAACACAGATAAAATGAATATAACACAACTAAATTAGTCATTTATAATGATTATTAATGAAAATAAATGAAATAAATATAAATTACTAAATGAGTGGTTTATATAATGAATATGAAATTACCAAAAAAGATAAATGACTATTGTAAATAACAAATTTGCGATTACAAATGATGAATATATTTCGCATATATATGACTATTAGTAACTAATTTATAGTATCTTATAACACGACCAAAATTTAGTCATATTTCTTCGGTCATTAATTGGTTTCAAAATTATGACTAAAATTTTCATATATTTGACCAAAAATAGCTAATTTACAATATCTTACAATGCGACCAACATTTTGGTCATATTTGTTTGGTCATTTATTGTTTTACTCAGGTTATCATGTAGTGGTATATTTAGTTGTTTATTTGGTCATTAATTGTGACAATTAATGACTCAATCAATGAATACATTAATGAAAAATTTTATGACTAAATATACTACTGGATGATCAAATTGAGACAACCAATTAATGACTAAGCTAAATACGACTAAAAGTTGGTCACATTATAATATACTATAAATTAGCCACTATTGGTCACCAATTGGAAAATCGTCATTTATATGCAAATTTTAGTCATTTTTTTAGTAAATAATTAGCAATTTTATTCTAGTGATAGCTTTTAGTAGTGGCATCCAAGCCAATTATAGAGAGTAGTTTTCTTTTTCAAAAGACCAGTAAAAATAGAATCCATATACTCATGATTTATACACTTATCTATTGTTCGACGATCAGGAATTTACAGGTGAGGCCATGCCACCCTTCGAATGAGGAATTGGCTATTACATCCAATATTCTCCCCCTGAGCTCCTCAATTATTTCAGAATAGATTCTGAGGTAGCAGTTTTAAATTATCTGGCATTAGGACCCCAACTCTAGCCTAGAATTACTTGCCTTCCACCAGGGAAGTCTGTTTACTAAAGTCTTTCCCACTGGTTCGAGACCAAGTCAAAGAATTCCTTCTAGAAACATCTGCCTTCCATCTCCTCCCTTCCTTTCCCCTTCCTGGGAAAAGCAGAGGACAAAAGAGATAACTTCTCCTAACTGATAAATGTCTGGTAAAAAGAGAATTATTGAGGCATATAGACATTATGTTTTTTTTAATAATGACATAAGTAACTAGTTACCATTTCAACTAGTACAAAGTCCATTTTTTCTCTACTTAGTAAATTACTATGTCCACAACAGTAAGATAACTAATAAATATTTTCAACATGTGGGGATGTCACATCTCCCTCCACTTGAGTGGCACACCATCCCCAATGTGCATTCTTCTAGACGCTCTTGGAATAACTCGGGATATGCCTCCTACATAAATTATTTATCTTCCCAAGTGACTTCCTCCCGGATAAAGTGCTTCCATTACACCTTAACATGGATGATAGCTCACTTCCACAACATTATTTCTCTCTAGTTGAGTATATGAAGAGGTTATACCAGATAATCTCTATCTGGTTTGACCTACCACAATCAGAACTTTCATAAATTTGGCATATATGTATATAAAATAAAATTGTATTGACAATTTTCAATATTCCTTTACCTGTATATCTTGTCAATTTATAATGTGTCTGGAATCATATAAATACTTATTTAAAATAGTGACATGAAGCACGTTATGAACCTGAATGTGAATGGGTAGTGTGAGTTGATATGCAACTCGTCCTACCCTTTCTAGAATCTAAAAAGGTCCAAAGAACTGGGGTGCTAGCTTGGCACAGTTTCCCCATCTAAGAGTAGTTTTTTTTGGCATAACTCGCACATACACATGATCACCCACCTGGAATTCTTGGTATGTTCTTTTCTTATCAGCATAAGCCTTTTTTCTATCCTAAGTATTTTTCAGACTTTTTGAACTTTTTAAATTGTTCCTTCAATTTCCTCTAAATATCAGGTCCTATCATCATTTTATTCTCGGGGATATTCTAGTTTCTAGGTATTCAAAATTTTTGTCCATAAATTACCTCAAAAGGACTGATTCTCAGCGATTCATGGTAACCATTATTATAGGTAAATTCCACTAGGTGAAGATATTCCTCCTATTTGCCTAGTTGTTTCATTACGTACATACATAGCATATATTCAACCACTTGATTGACTCTCTCAGTCTCCCCATCTTTTTTGTGGGTGATAGGTGGTACTATAGTGAATTCGAGTACCCAATACTGTGAATAGATCTCTCCAAAAGGTAGAGATGAATTTAACATCCCAGTCAGAAATTATAGCCCGAGGCATTCCATGCAGCCTATATATCTCTTTCATAAATATGTCTTCTACTTGATATTTTTGGTAAGTGGACTTAACAGGGATGAAATGAGCTGATTTTCTCAATTTATTTACTACTACCATGATAGAGTCATTTTCCCTTTGTGATCAGGGTAGCTCGGCTATAAAATCGAAGGTAATTGTGTCCCACTTCCATTCAGGAAAGGATAAAGGATGAAACAAACTAGCAGGATGTTGATGCTCAACTTAGACCTGCTAACACTCTAGGCATTTAGCCAAATATTCTGCGATATCTTTCTTCATAGCAGGTCAATAATAACGTCTTTTAATCGC
Organism: Pinus taeda; assembly: GCA_000404065.3. Classification (NCBI taxonomy): domain Eukaryota; kingdom Viridiplantae; phylum Streptophyta; class Pinopsida; order Pinales; family Pinaceae; genus Pinus; species Pinus taeda. Next base: position 52,743 of record APFE030679686.1, read on the forward strand.
AAAAAATAGTTTTGGATAACCTGGGTGAGTGGTATAAGGACTTCTATGGAATTCCTCCAATATTAATTGTTTTATTGACAACTAGTTAGGAACATACATCCTTGCCCTAAACATCAACAATTTTTCATGATTCACCCCACATACATTTTGTTTTCTAGAATTTTGTGCAATTTTAGCTTGTTGCCAAAGGTATTCATATTTTGGGTCTTTCAAGGCAGCTTCCTTACTTTGATCAGAAAAATTAAACTCCATTCCACTATATGAAATCTCATATATATAATGCAATCTTCTACTTAATACATCTTCTACATGGTTTTCCTTCCCCTTCAAATGTTTGATTTCAAAGTCAAACTCACTTAAAAATGCAATCAACCTGGCTTGATGCGCATTGAAGTTGGGATGACTAAAGAAGCTTGTTAAAATATTGTGACCTGGAATCAACAAGAATTTTTTCCTAACAAATAATATCGCCACACTTTGAAGGTGTCAGCCATAATGATAAGTGTTGGGATATGGTCCTTGGGGTCAAATTTTGAGTAAAAGTTAGTATCTTTTTGTATAAAGTGTAAAGTCTCCACGTAATGTGGAAGCGGAGTGCGAAATAGTATGAGTAAAAGGGGCTTTAGTCCCTCAAGTGGGTAGGTGTTAGGAGGATTTTGAGACTGCCCATGGTCCTCAGACAATGGTATTGTAAGAAAAATTCTATATATAGATCAGTCATAGCGATTATAGAGAAGTAAATTTTTGGTAAGAATCATTGTATTAGGCAAGAAGTTAAGGCAAGAAAGCTTTGTTTCCTATACTTAGGAGAAAGGCGAAGGCTCTTGCAGCTAAGTGCATGGAGACCTTGGTAAGTCTGCAGGCTGACTGCACAGGGAAAAGAAGTTTGTAATTGAAAGATTATACTCAATAAAGACAGTTTTGGGCCAATTTGGATGTATATGTGTATTATTTCTTACTTCTGCAAGTTTATGCATCTTCGCTCTGTGTTATGATTTACATGAATTAATGTTTATTTTCTGCGTGAAAATAGTAGATCTGTAATACTTATGCATGTTAAGGAAAATTAAGGACCTTCGTGAAGATATGCACGTTTTTAAGTGCATTTACAGTAATTATTTGTTCAGAAGGGTTAAAGGTACACGAAGGTAGATCTAATCCATAAGGACTGCAAGAACATATCATGGAAGCCTCTGGATGTAAAAACATGGTTGTGTCATCCCCCAATACTGTTTCAGGTGAGACTGCAGCCTGCACTATGTAGGCTTTTCCCGAAAGGGCAACCAATTAGGGTTTTGTCAGTTGGTGCAGATAATGCTAAACCTGGGTCAGGCCTCATCAAGCCAACATGCATAATGATTTATTTCTCTTGGAGGACTTAGGTAAGGTGACTTGTACCTTACAGACATTAAGGTTGGGTTTAATGTGAGATTCTAAAACCATGCTCTTAATATATGGAAGATTAGGGAAATTGTTAGTGTCATGACCATGAACATCACACAAAGCACATGAAGGAGTAGGCTTCGTGCTTTGGCAGGAGTGGTTTCCCCTTGAGTTTCCTTCTCCTTGCCCCACTTTTTCTAAGCTTTACCCCTCTTATCAAATTATTGCACAACGGGAGTGACTTCTTGTAGAGGTTGTTGCAGAACTGAAGAAAAGGAGTGGGTGGTAGCAACGGGTTGTACCAGATTCAAAGTCATGTAAGTTTTGAGTTGGTTAGTATGAGTGTTTGTAGGACAATCAATATACCAAACTAGGATCGCCAAAGTCATGTTAGGAAGACTCAACATAACCATTTTAGGTGTAGAAAAGATTACTAATGGCGGGAAAAAGAAAGGTACCTGACCAAAGGGATACTGACTTGGAGGAGCTCGTCCTTTGAGAGGATGTCCTAGAGGAAATCCTCCAATGGATTGGAGGAATTACTTCTCAAGGACCAGCTAAGACTTGAGAAACAAAGTTTTGGGAAGTTGACTATTGGGAAGGCGTACTAGACTGCTTGTTGGAAATATGTGACACTTGAATCATGCACACACTTGAAGAGGTAGGCTTATTGGAAAGATGTTGCGGGAATAATAAGTGCCAAGCAACATCGAATGTTTATAGACTCTAGGGGAAACATCAATGAAGATAGGTGTGTGGCATTGTTTCCTGCCATTGATAAAATAAAATTTTGAGGAGAGTTCTAGTATTGAGGGTCATAGTATGTAACACCCCCTCCTCCCAGGTCCACCCAAGCAACCAATGAGTCAGAAAAACATGTGATGAGAGAGGTTACTATAAGTGATTCAATCCCCTTGGTGACCTTAAGTAAATGGAATCGACAGAACTCATCAAATAAACACATCCACATCAGCAATTACACCCCCAGGAGACATGTCAGGCACTCAAATAGCCTGTCCCATAATCCCACTGATAATTTAATACTTTTAACTCAAAGTCCCTCATAGGAAAGACAACGACCAACATCTCAAATTTTCTCTCATAGGCCTCTATGACAGTGACTGTGGACATTTCTCAGCAAACCTGTGCCATCAACCCTAAGATTTGAGCACTTTTCTAGTCCAGAATCCTAACCTCTACCAAGAACTTATTACAACCTTTAAAATCATTCAAAAACATGATAATAATACTAAATACTCAAAATTGACCTCAGGATGAGGCCTGAGCATCCCCAACTGAGACTAACATTATGCCAAACACTTTTTATCAATGAAATGTACTGGTCTAGGATACAACACAGAGAATAAATGACAGAAAGAACATATGAAACATAACCAGAAGGATCACCTCCTTCTCCATTGGACTATTATATCATCAATTAGGTCTTGCATCCATCCATTTAACAATTACAAGTAAATACATGAAATAACCATGATATGAACCAATCACATAATCATGCTTATAACCAACATTAAACCATATAAATATCAGGTATTTGATAGCCATTAAATCCACACATAAACAACTACAAAAATAAGAGAACTTAGCTTTTATTAATCATATGAAAATCCGACAAGGTTTGGGACTTGCCCATACCACCCGACCATAGACATGCTAAACCAAATCTCTCTTTCATCGAATCACCCCCATGCCATATTCAAAGAATAAATGTGGGATTTCATAGAACAACCAATCCAAGAACAACTAAGGGAATCGAGAGGTTAAACCACCTCCATCCTCACCAAATCTGATCAAACCAAAACTAGTGCTCTGATCACAACCGAACTAGACTTAGAATGCCATCCAAAATCCATCGTTATCCTTGAGAAATTTTCCATCTCCTTGTCTCTCAATCTTTATTGAAATCCAATCCCATATCACTATTCCCTAAACTGAGACCAGTCTCTCAGGATTTATCGCAATCCAAGCCTAGATCACTAAGCCCTAAATCGAAACTTCTCCCTATGGATTTACCGTGTATCCCGCAAAAATCGATCAAGGGATTCCTAAGCCTTTGGGAATGGAATTTGAGACCCCCTCTGCCCTAGTTTCTGAAATCCATCCAGCAACCCAAATCTCAAAACCCAAATAAACATCCCAACACCATGGCATCTAGAAAAATGAAAGGCTAGCCTGAAAACCATTGTCATAAACTAGCAAAACCATGCCACCGATAACAAGGGAACCATACACCAACATGCAAATCCATGCATGTCCAAACCAACTAGGAAATCACACATGAAAAAGGTTACCTGCAAGTATTCCTGCTGAAGCTGCTTGATCCTACTCTTCTTGCTAGATTCTTGATTTCTTTACCTTTCCTTTGCTTGCTTTTCCTTTAATTTATCCAAACGAAAGTCCTCCAAGAAAACTCTAAGTCACCAAGAGTGTGTGTGTGTGTGTGTGTGTGAGAGAGAGAGAGAGAGAGAGAGAAATGAGAGAGCTCCAAACTTGAAATGACAAAAACCATGAATTGGTCCTTAGAAGCCTTTTTAATAATGAGGCCTCTATTTTCTTCATTTTTCTCCCCAAATCCAAATTGTGACCTTTCACCTTGCTTTTCTCCTAATTTCTTTTATTTTCATAAATAAATGTGCCAAAAATGCCTTTTTTCCTTTTAATTCCTTAGCCTTTTGCCAATTTTCCTTAGGCAAAACACACATCCAATGATGCCCACTAGCATATATTTGCCCAATTTTCAGTGTCAGATAATTTTCCCTTAATCATGGTCTTATTTTTCCTTTATTAACTTTTATTACATGAAATTTTCAGCAGATCTATTATAGAACCCCCCCCGGCTCCTTGGGGAACACCATCCTCAGTATTAAACCACACCATGACCTCAACAAAACCACTAAAAAGAAAACATATTGCCTATGGAGCTTTATAACTTAGCTCATTGCAGTGTTTATAATGAAAAACCTGCTCAAAGGAAAACATCATGACAACATGAAAAAATAAAAATCATACCGCTTATTGGAGCTTTATAACTTAGCTCATGGTGGTATTTACATCAACAAAACATATACCAAACATCAAACCAAAACTTCTTTACCCCAACCGACAAACAATGAGGGATATAGGGCCCGCGTCTGATCCACCATTTCCCATGTAGCTTTTTTGGGCCCAAAGTTCTTCCACTGCACTTTAACATTCTCTATGGCTCTCCTCCTAAGCATGAGATGTTTGCGCTACAGTATGCACCAAGGCTTTGGCTAGAACTCTCCTTCTTTCTCCACATGCAATACAAACCAATCAATAACATGAAAAGCACCATTTATATAGTGTTTTCTTCTGGGATTATTGCATCCATGATTATTTAAATAAACATTTTCATCTATCCTGATGATGAGCCACAGTGGATGGCTCAAAACGTCGATTTAAATAATTATGGATGCAATAATCCCGGAAGAGAACACTACACAAAACACTGATCGCAGAAGCCTCAGAACAATAATCATTTATATACTTCTTAAGCAATGAAATATGGAAAACATCACGGAATTTAATTGTTGGAGGTGGTGCAAGTCGATATGCTACTAGTCCAATCCTCTCAAGGATCTCAAATGGCCCACAATACCGTGGTGCCAAATTGGCACATGAACCAATCCTCAAAGAGATTTTCATGGGATTGATGCACAAATACACATACTCCCCAACCTAAAACTCCTTGAATACCCTGTGCTAATCTGCATAACTCTTCTACCTATTATGTGTTTCCTTTAGATTTCTCTTTATAACTTGCAATTCTTGCTCCATGTATGCCAACATATCTAGTCCAATAAGCACCCTGTTCACTAGATCACTCTAGCTAATGGGAGTATTACAACTTCGCCAATACAATGCCTCGAAAGGAATCATCCTCAATGACTCCTCATAACCATTATTGTATGTGAACTCAACCAAATAAACATACTCCTATTTCCTCTATTGGTGCATCACGTACACCCTCAACATATGCTCCAAAATCCTATTGACTCTCTTTGTATGACCATCTGTTCACAGATTATAAGCTATACTAAAGGCCAGATTTGTACCCATGCCTGTAAATAGCTCCTTCCAAAACTTGGAAGTGAACTTCACATCCCTGTCCGACAAAATATGCTTTGGGACACCATGCAGTCTCACTATCTCTCTAATGAACACCTGTGTTACCTCACTCGATGAATATGTAGTCTTCACTGGAATGAAGTGAGCTACCTTGCTCAACCTCTCAACCATGACCATAATACAATCAAGCTACTTCACTATCCTCGGAATAATTGTGATGAAATCCATGGAAATGACCTCCCATTTCCATTCTGGAATTGCAATAGGTTGTAGTATACCACCTGCATGTTTGCATTCTACATTTACCTGCTGACAATCTAAACATATAGCCACAAAATCTAAAACTTCCTTCTTCAGATTTGGCCAATGATTTAACTTCTTTATGTCCATCAATGTCCTCTGATATCCTGGATGACCTGATTATGGCTTGATGTGAAACTACCTCAAGATAAGATTTTTTAGCTCACCGCAATTTGACATATAGATCATCTCTCAAAACCTCACCCAACCATCTGTTGTGAGATGATAGTTTGCATCCTGATCACCTATACCTATGTCTTCACCTATACCTATACTCTGTTGTAACATCTGCATGAGTTCCATGTATTTGTCATCCCGTTGTCCTACTTGTAAGATCTTATCCTATAACATTGTCCCACAATAGCTCATAGCTGCGATATGATTTTCATGTACCTTCCTACTAAGAGAATTTGCAACCTAGTTCTCCTTCCATTTGATGTACCTGATCTCAATGTCAGACTCAGTAAGGGTGGCCAACCATCTAGCTTTCCTCACATTTAGATTCAGTTGGTCAAACAAATACGTCAACCCACTGCGATCGCTCATCAGTCCAAATCTCCTTCCAAGAAGATAGTGCCTCCACATCTTCAATGCATGTATGATCACTGCTAACTCAAGGTCACGTTTTGGGTAGTTCTTCTCATGCTCATTCAGTTTCTGTTACTCATAGAACACTACCTATCCTTCTTACATGAGAAATCCACCAAGTCTTCTCTTGAAAGCATCTGTACACACTGTTGTACCTTCGAGTTGAGAATGGTCAGCAATTAAGACACAACATCTAAGATAATTGTTTTGGGGTATTTGTTTATTTTTGGAGGACCAATGGATGAAACATAGATAAAATTGTAATGCGTAACCTTTTGAATAATATTAATCCCAAAGTAGAGGGCTGCTATAAAACTTCACACAATGATAAAGCTTGAATAGTGGTGAGCAGAAACAAAAAATAATATGATTATTATAATTTTTAGACAGAAAACTAAACAATCATAAGTATGAAAACCTCGGACCTATGTTCACAAGGTTAAAGAGAATATTCTTATGCTTACAATAAGATGCTGATGATTTATTGATTTAGAGGGAATTAATTAAAAAGACAGTTCATTAATCCATTCTCTTTAATGATTATCACTTCATAAGCTTATAAGAATAGATTGAGACACAATTATTCCTACCTAGGTATCTCTGTAAGAAATAATAATATGAAGAAAAACATAATGTGTAATACTAGAAAAAAACTTATAGGAAACAAAAAATGTGTAAAACTAAATTCATAATCCTTTTCTTTCTAGTAAGGGTCCAGAAAAGCTATTACATCCAATGTTTACAAATTCTTCTTCAAGGGTGAACTCTCTTTCAATGGTCAACCTGGTTCAAAGGTGAACAATGAACCCTTAATAACTCAAGAAGAGAGTTATTTATACAATAGTAGAACTAAGAAAATATCCTAAACTATTTAGTAATTTATTCTAGGAAAAGGAAATATCTTCCTGTAAGGAAATAGAGGCAGCTATTGAACTATTGCTTGCTATCCCTGTTATTTAGGTTTTGTTGGCTTCAGCCTTTTTATATTTTTCCCTTTAAGCTGCTTGTCCGTTTGATCTTTACGCTGGAAGTCATATTAACTTATGACCCTTCATATGATACACTTTAATCTGATACTTTTTTACCTTATTGACCTGTCAATATCCTTTACTATGCCTTTTTACTTTTACTGTACATTTCAAGATTTAACTGTGTATTTCAATAGTAAATCATTTATTCTTTTTATGTCTTAGCTTGAGGTAGTTTGGATATTGATCATCTATTTGTCTTTTAACTGTACGTTTTATCTGCCTCCTCTGTTTTGTTTTTTAACTATGTAAATTGTTTGTTTTAACATTTACTGTGTAAATGATTTCTTCTGCTATGTCTTTGGTTTAGATCTAAATTCTGTTTGTACGTGAAAATCATTTGAATTCATTTCTCAAGAATCTGGAACAAATAGGTTTTTAATTGGTATAAAAACTGTTTAGCCAGTCTCATGGTCTTTTGCTAATCACCTGCGAAACACAACAATCGTTAAGAAAAACACAGGTCGACAGGGTGGGCCATAATGGCTTCATTTGAGTTGAAAGGTCTGTGGATGGATTCCAGAGCGTTTTCAGGACATAAACAGTGATTAAATCGGTTGCAGAGGCTTAAGGTGGAGCAGGAGGGTTATACAGGTCTTACTATGTAAATGGACGAAAAGAGCGAAAGTGAGGGTTTTCGCATTTAAATGGGTAAATGGTTAACTTTTTAAAATTTTGTGCAAAGTGAATAATTGATGGTTTTACCGTATGTGGGGGAGTGGTTTCGGAGGCTCATCATATTGCTTTTGGTCATGGGGTGGTTTTTCTCCGAGGGCACATGAGTTAACGTGGGAATGACATGTAACCACAAGAGGCCCGAGAAAAACACGAATCTCGTGTGCTCTCAGGCCTTTAAATATCGGAGATCGGGAGAGCGTAATATAGTTGTGTGTGGTTAGATCTGGGAGCAAGTGATTGGACGACTATATCACGGTCGAGATGGACAGAGGGAGTAGGCGCAGAGATTAGTGGACCTGGGAATTAATTACAAGTGTTTTTTAGTTAATTTAATGAATAAAGTGCGGGCTAAAAGTATAATGTGATGGGTTTAATAAAGTGGTATCAAGGTTAAAAAATAGTGGATATGAGTTAAATGGGTATATTGGCAGAGTTAACTTTAGAAAGTGGAGGTAAACCAAACTTAGGCTTAAAGGGATTTTATGGGTTTTTAGGAAAAATCGGAAAATAACAAGCGGAAAGTGATTTCTTCAAAGGAGAATGGGTTTCACATTAGCGAAAAGGGGCTTTTAGGTAGGGTGTTGTAGCATTTTTTGGTTTTGATAAGATAGAATAAAATAGTCAAAAAATAAAAATTGATATTTTGAAAAAATGTTAAGTTAGGATATGGACATAACAATATTGAATAAAATGTTTTTGAAAATATCTTGATGATGATGTCCATATCAAAGAAAATGTTAGGTTAGATGTCCTAAAAAATCAAGAGTGAGCAAGTCTAAATGCCACAACTATTTTTTCTGCAAAATAATGGTTGCGTGCAGCTTGTCATAAATGCCACAACCCATGACAGTCAAATAGTTTAATCTTGGCTGCTTCATGCTTTAAAATTGATGTTATAGTTAGAGAATAAAGATCTGGCCAAATTGTTTAATCTTGGAAGATCAGTAGTTAGGTAGAGAATAATAAGGTGCTCATCAGTTTAATCTGAGCCCTTGGAGGTTATAAGGTTAGAATTAGATAGTTTTCGTTTTAAATAAACAAAAAGGATAAGGGTTTGCTAGCTTAAATGCACCCATTAAGTGAAGAAAAAATGATAGGATAAGAAAAGGGTAAGTAGAGAAAGGTTGCAGAAGTATGATGATTGATTGGACAAAATGTACATTTATCATGTTTTACTATATGTTTCTATGTCCATGAGAATATTACACAAAGCAAATGAAGGTATACAAGATAAATTAATTAAGTTCCGTCGTCCTCATTCATCCCTATATATACTAATTTCCCCTTCCCACCTTCGTACAGTTCATATTCATTCATTTTCCATAAAAAACCCCTTTTCCTAAGTTTAAAATCCCTTTTGCATAGGAAAAGTGAAAGCCCCATGCTAAATCCCATTTTACCAAAAAACCCACAAAAAAATGTTTAGCCTAAGTATTGATGCATATATGTAAAAAGCAAATAACTTATGAAAAAGCTTTATACTTACCGTATTTCCCCTTTCCGCTCATATTCCATTTTAAATCTAACTTATAGTATTAAACCCCTAGAAGTTCCCTTTCCCATATATATTAACTTCCTTTATTAAATAACCCGAAACCATTAGTTTTATTATAAAAACTATGTATTTAATAAAACATCGCATCGGCGGATCGCAAGCCTTTCAACATGAATGAACTTTCCCCACATTGCAATATGCGATTGTGATGGACGCGAACCCGACGCAATATATATCATAATTCAATGCCATTTTGCATCCGCCTCCATCACAAGTCCCTTCTAAAGAATATCTCTGATTGGGATGGGAACCTAGACTCGACACAAATATAAATTATAATCCATTGCCATTTTGCATCCGCCCTCATCGCAAGTCCTAGCTAAAGCATATACCCTCCGCCATTGTGATCTCCGATTGCGATGTGAACCCGGACCCAACTACATTTATCCACCCGCATTCATATTATTTCAAGTCCACCATATCTATTTTGTGAAGGATTTCTTTGTTAAAATGGTTTTATGGTTTAAACATAAAACACCACTAATCTAAGTCTTTAACCCATGATAAAGCCATTGCCACCCTAATTTATCATTGGGACCCTCCGCGCTGCTCTTTTGCTCCACCACTGTCCGATCTAAGGCATTCAAATCCAACGACCCTCAGCAATTTTGGGTTGGCTCTCTGTACGACCATTACCCGCCCGAAAACCGGTATTCCATAGACCTCCCCTTGCTACATGTCAGGCTTAGATTATATCAGGTGACCCCTCCCAAAACCACCCGTGGCAAATAAAGCAGTGCGGTGAAAACCAAAACCACCTCCCGCATAACGACAAAATGACCACTGTTCACTTTGCCCCATATTTCAAAAAGAAAGCCGTCTTTCAGTTTCAACGCAAAAATCACCATTTTTCCTTTGTTTCACCTGTTTTTACAATAAACCTTCCATAAGCCTCTGCGACCAATAAAGCCATTGTTTTACCTTCTGATAGACTCTGGACTCCTTCCAATATCCTCTCAAACTCAATAAAGCCATTAATGACCTTCTCTCTCACCTATGTTTTTCTTAACAATTTTTGTGTTTTGCAAGTAAGAACCCTTATTCCAGGCTTACAAAGAAGAAGCTTGCATACAGTTAGAAGACAAATACGAAGATCATATCGAATTTCTCTACCAGGTGACATAAAATCTGAAAGGATTTACTGTTGAAAAACATAGTAAAGACCTGAAATGCACAGTAAAGGTGAAAAGTAACACAAGAAAGATTACTCAACAGGGTCAAAGGATATTCATAGAGTTTAAAGAGTATCAGATGAAATATCAAATGAAGGAATCAACCAGCGTAAAGGATACAAACGTCGAGCAGCTTCAAGGGGCAAAATATCAGACAACAAAGCCAACACAACCTGAATAAAAGGGATAGCAGAAACAGTTCAATAGTTGCCCCTATCTTCTTGTATGAAGATATTTCCTTTCCTAGAATAAATCTTAATCAGTTTTAGGATATTTTCTTAGTTTCGTTATTGTATAAATAACTCTCTTCTCGAGTTGTTATTCGTTCGAAGTTTAAGGTTCATTATTCATTGCTTGTTAAGTAGTGACTGTTCATTCTACTTTGAACCTGGTTGCACCTTTGAAGGAGGCTTTTGTAAACACTTGATGTACTCAATTTTTATGGAACGTTAATACAAAGCAAAGGATTATGAATTTGGTTTTACTAAGTTTGTGTTATCCTGTAAGTTTTTCCAGCTATCAATCATTATGTTTTTATTCATATTCTTATGACTTATAGAGACATATAGGTAGGAATAATTGTGTCTCAATTTATTCCGGTAAGCTCCTGAAGTGATCATCTATTAAGAGAATGGATTAATGAACTGTCTGTTTAGCTAATCACCTCTAATCAATAAATCATCTGCATCTTTTGTAAGCTTAAGTATACTACCTTGAATCTTTGGAACGTAGTTCAAAAGGTTTTCACAATTATGATTGTTCTATTTTATAGTCTGGAAACTGTGATAATCATATTATTTTCTGTCTTCTTCTCACCACTATTTTTGATCTATATCATTGTGTAAAGCTTTACAACAGCCCTTTGCTGAGATATTAATATAACCCAAAGGATTAACTATTTGAATTCTACATCTATCTTCATTCATTGGTCTTCCAAAACTAAAACCAAAAACCGCAAAACAATTATTTTAGATGCTCTGGCATTGGTAGCTGACCTACTACTATCTCAGAGGTATAATGTCAAATTGGCGTTGTTGCCGGGGATTCAAATTTCTTTTAAGTTTCCCTTGGGACAACAATATTCATTCATTATTTTCCTTTAAATATGATTAAAGGGTTTAGAAAGGTTAAAATCATTCACCAAGGTGACTCCACACTCCCAAGCTGGCACCTTTTAAACATACCAGATCTCGTTCAAAAGTTGACATAGTTAAACCTTTGTCAGATCCTGAAAGGCTTTTGAGAAAATCCAGGTCTAAAAGGGGACACCAACCATATTCTTCTTCCCCGTCAATCCTGCAGTTTGAATAATTACAACCATTTGACCCCTATAGTAATATCCCATCTAATCCTGATTACTCCCATTTATCACTTAGGGTTGCTGAACTTCTAGATAAAGGAGTTGATTTTAAGTCAACCTACCTTATTCGTTCATTAGAATCTCATCCAATACCCACACTACCACCAGGATCACCTAAACGTGAATCTGATTTGGGTATTAATCTACTAGAATATAAACCCACATATTTCATATCCCCTACCACCTATCATTTTCCTTCCATATTTGACCGACCTGAAGCTTCTTCTTCTGAACAATCTGAGGAGACCTTTTCTATATATTCCAATCCTCTCTTTGAAACAAAAGAAGGTGTTCCTTTACAGGTCCCAAAGTTAGTTCTTAGGATTCCTTTGAAGTCTTTTAGGAGATCTCCTCCTCCTTTACCTCCAACTAGTTCATCAACCCCTGAATCACCATCTCCTTCCTCTACTTCTTCTTCATTCTCTACATCCACACAAACACCTCATACTCCACCTAAACAACCTGATACTATTGGACACAAATTTTCATTGATGTCAATATGGGAATATTTGAGGAGTAGACGGAGCCAAGAGGAGCCAAGAGGAGCAAACGGAGCCAAGAGGAGCATACGGAACAAAGCCAAGAGGAGCAGACGAAACAGAGCCAAGAGGAGCAGACCAAGCCAAGAGGAGCCACATTGGAGTGAAAGGAGCTATAAGAGGAGCCACATATATATAACATATATATATATATGTCAAAACAGAGCCAATCAGGAGCTATCGGAGGAAGCAGATTACATAATCAGTGCATTAACAACTATCGGAGCAACAATGCCAAAGGAAGAAGTATCGGGAGTATTGCATATGCCAAGAGTATAATGGAGGAGTACAAAGAGCGGAGCAGTATTTATATATATATATATATATATATATATATATATATATATATATATATATATATATATATATGTATATATAGCGGCTCCATTATAAAATGCTTTAATGTAATATCGCATCTAGTATGTTACTAGTCTTAAAGGGCTATCAGCCCGAAACCTTCGATTACGATGAACTGTCGCGGACCCGATGAGTATAACAACTACTGCCTGATGTAATATCACATCCCCAACGATCGCAAGTCCTAAAGCGATGGCACTGTAATCTGTCGACTGCGATAGAGGTGTGGACCCGACGGACTTATTATAAATAGATGAATGCTATATTACATCTGTGGTAATCGCAATGTGTAAAGGGCATGACACTCTCCCGAGCGCCAATTGCGATGTAAGTCATGGACCTGATGGTTTGGTTGCAACATGATTTAATACAATATCATATCCACAAGTGGATCGACCATCGGCCATCGGCAATATCATGGGGTTGTTGTATAAAGGATGCCTGGAAGCCTTGAATTGCCGATTACAATTTAAGCAGATCCGATACAGGTTTAAATGCAGGTGAATTAAAATTGAAGTCTGGCTCTTTAACAAGTTTTGACTATTTCAGTCATAAATCCTGTGTAATTGTATATTTTGCCGTGTGTGGGCTTTTGAGGCAGAGATGCATACAATAACGGTCTCGATAGTTCAGGAGGCATGAACTATAGTTCAAGAGGCTAAACGTCAGTTAAATGAGATGATTCAAGCCGATTGCGATTGCGGCAAGTCTGTTAAACTAGAAAACTTGCACAGTGAACTTGCGATTGGAGCACAATGCATGATTGTGATTAGATCATAACGTCTCAGTGAACTTACACAACGCAGAGGAAGGCGCAACAAGTGAGGAGGAAGCCTAAGAGGCGGTGTAAGCGGAAATGAATGAACAAAGGTATGGATATAAATAAAACAGTAAAAACAGAGAACTAGTGTTGCTATTGTTATGGTGAAGACCCAGAGGGTGAGATAGTAGAAGCAACAGAGGCAAAAGAGGCAGTAGAAGCAACGGAGGCTGTAGAGGCAGCAGAGGCAGGAGAGTAGGAGTGAGAGAACCTTAGCTGAAGAAAAAGTAATAGCATACCAGTTGATACCATGGTTGGGTTGGAGCCCAAGAGGTCGGAGCCTTAGAATTGAACAGGACTGAAGTCATTGGGGGTAGGTGCTCCTAAGTGCAGAACCACTACAAACAGAGTTGGTGCTCTGGAGGTTGAAGCCTCTCTAAAGTCCAAGTTGGATCTTGGCAACCATTCACAATCAAATATACTTATATTGTATTTATTTCATTGCACTGTATTGAGTTTTAATAAAAGCATTAATTCCAGTTGTTTATTTCTGTGTTTTGTGTATACATATACATATCTATATATACTTTTAGCAATTACTAGAACAATTAAAAAAATAAGAAATATTGATTCACCCCCTCTCTCAGTATTTCCAACAATTGGTATCAGAGCAGGCTTCTTCATACTAGCCTAATAGCTTGAAGAAGGATCCGCAACCACGATGAGAAATCATGAAGCATCAAGAAGACCTCCTTTGTTCGATGGCACTAACTTTGGTTTCTGGAAGAAAATAATGACGTACTACTTAATGTCCCTTAGACTTGAAGTCTGGCATTTTTTTCAAAACTAATAAAAAACTACTTCCACTCTTCCAACAGACCAAGACAATAGGAAAGCCTACATCGCAAATGCAAAGGCCATGAACTCCATCACTAGTGGAATCACTGATTCCAAGTTTACAAAAATCATGCACTGTACATCTGCCCAAGAAATGTGGGAGAAGCTAGTTAGCTTGTACAATGGAGATTCAAAAGTAAAAAAGGCAAAGCTTCAAACTCATAGAAGAAAATTTGAAAGTTTGAGGATGGAAGATGAAGAAGATATTGTAGCATACCTCCTACGAGTAGCTGAAGTGGTAAACTCCCTGAAAGGATTGGACGAAAAAGTTGAAGAAAGTAACATTGTTCAAAAGGTATTAAGGTCTCTTCCAGACAGATTTGACTCCGAAATAAGCGCTATAGAAGAAGCAAAGGATCTAGATACCCTCAAAATGGATGAACTCCATGGAATTCTCACTACCTATGAAATGAGGAAAGGTGGCCCAAGCTCCAAAGATGCAGCATTTAAGGCCTCAAAGTCAAAGAAGCGGAAAGAAAGGAATGACTGTAGTGATGAGTCAGATGTGGAATCCAAATTGGCTCAATTTGTACAAAAGCTGAAGAGAGGATCTAAGCTTAAAGGCAAGCATCCTCTTATCTGTTTTAAATGTGGTAAAATAGGTCATTATGCAACAAAATGTCCTCATAAACATGACAGTGATGATGAAGGAAATTCTAAAAGAATGGCACACAAAAAGAAAGGGTTCAATAAGAAAAACTTCTTCTCCAAGCAAGATGAGTCTCATGAGGATGAGTTTATAGTTATAAAAAAGAAATCAGATGAGGAAAGTGATCATGATGAAAGCCAAGAAGCATTATTCATGGCACTCGCAGATGATGATGAATCAAGGCTGGAAGGAAATGTAGATGAACTGCTAATAAGTGCCATTGAAGAAAATGAGAAACTACGGAACAAGATCATTTCTCTCAAAGTGGAAAACGAGGAAATAAGAAGGAGAGAATATCTCTTAGAAGCAAAGCTTAAAGAAAAAGAAGAAATTTGTGAAGAACGTGAGGCCAAAATAGCGTCTCTGAGAAAGGAGTTGGAGCAAATTAAAAAGGGTTGTAAAATCTCTCAAATACTTGAGACTATTCTGAAAAATCAAAAACCTCAACATGACAAGTCTAGAATAGGTTTCAAAGGAGAGTCCTCAAGCACTACAAATAGTGCGAAAAGCTATGCAGATGCACTTTCCTCCAATCCAAAAGATGAAAATGTATGTTATCAAAAGTGCATCCCCGATCCCAAGAATAAAGAGAGAATTACTCCAAGGAAGAATGTGGAGTCGAACCATGGACACTATAGCAAATACAAACCTGTACTCCACAAAGGTCCCATCGTAAATCCGAAGAATGAGGGAGGAGTAATTCCTAGGATGGAAATCGACTCAGATCGTGGTTGCTTCAACAAGTACAAAACCATCTTTCTTGGACACTGCTTTCACTGTAAAAACCTTGGTCATCAAGCCAGACATTGTATGGCTCGTAGAAGTGAAAAGACAAAGCTAAAGGACTGAATAATCAACTCATATGCCCCCAAAAGGCAGGGACAAATAAAAATGTTCAATTCATTTGATCCCTTAACCAAATTTGATCTGATTTGCTCTTTCTGCTACAATAATGGACACTATGAACAAGATTGCCCACTCAAAGGAAGAAAGACGAGTATCAAGAACTCCAGCATGGACAAATGTGGCCTAGTTCTATATGCTCAAAGTAATGAAAACCAGTGGTTTGTAGATAGTAGGTGCTCCAGACACATGACAAGAGATAGAAGGAAGTTTGTCTCATTGAGAAAAAAGGAAGGGAATGTGTCCTTTGGAAGTAGATCAGGCAAAATTACAAGAAAAGGAATAGTTACTCTGATCAATGGAAAAGGAAAGGCTTAAGATGCTGTGCTAGTTGACGGACTCAAACACAACCTCCTGAGTGTCAGCCAAATCTGTGATCAAGGACATAAGGTTGTTTTCAACATCAAAGACTGTGAAATAAGGAACTCTACCTCAGGGAAACTTGTGGCAAAAGGGGTGAGAACACCAGACAACATTTACATACTGAAAAAAATTCAAGAAAATAAATGCTACTTGAGTCAGACAGATGAGAGTTGGCGATGGCACAAGTGACTTGGACATACAAGCTTCGAAACTCTGATCAATATCAGCAAGTTCAAAGCTGTACGAGACATCCCAAGGCTATTCAAACCAAATCAAGTAGTGTGTGGTCGATGTCAACATGGAAAGTAGACCAGAACTAGCCACAAGACAAAGGAGCTCTATACATCGAAGCCCTTGGAGATCATCCATGCTGATGTGTGTGGGCCAACTAGAAATCAAGCACTCCAAGGAGAAAGGTACATTGTTTTATTTGTTTATGATTATACTAGAATGATATGGATATATTTCATAAAGTATAAATATGAAACTTTTGATTGTTTTAAGAATCCAAAAGCCCTTGTAGAAAATGAAAAGGATTCAAAAATTAAGCACCTCAGAATAGACAGAGGATGAGAATTCACATCAAACGAGTTTAGTGAGTTCTGTAACATTCATGGAATTAAAAGGGAATTCTCGGCTGCCAGCACACCTTAGCAAAATGGGGTAGTTGAAAGAAGAAACTGAACAGTCCAAGAAATGGAAAGAACTATGCTATTAGCAGCAAAATTACAACATAAATTCTGGAGAGAAGTAGTAGGGACAACTATCTACACACTGAATCAAACTCAATTAAGACCAAATTGTGATAAAACTCCTTATGAGCTATGGAAAGGAAGACCTACTTCGGTGAAGTACTTCAATTTCTTTGGAAGCAAGTGCTTCGTAAAAATAAATGATGGCTCACCTGGAAAGTTTGATTCTCGGGTTGATGAAGGGATATTTCTTGGATACTCTACACGGAGGAAGGCTTACAAGTGCTACAATTATTGACTGAAGAAAATAGTGGAAAGCATTGATGTAAAGGTTGATGAAGATCTTCCAGAAAAGGAAACTGAAGAACATGAAGATGACTCTCTCATTGAAGAAGAAGAACCTAAAGAAGAAGAAATAGGTGAGGAAGAAGAAGAAGAAGAAGAGGGAAGAGAACCACCTATTACCCCTTCAAAGATGAAGTATGTCCAAAGATATCATCCAGAAGAACAAATCATTGGCGATAGAGATGAAGGTGTGCAGACCCGAAGAAGGATAACAACCACACCCAAGATAAAAGTCATTGCCCTCCTATCTGTGATAGAACCAAGAAGCAAGTAAGGATCATTATTGGGTAAAAGCCATGGAAGAAGAAATGTAGGGGTGATTTTAGGGGCGAATGTTCGCCCTTTGGCGAAATTAAGGGGTTTTAGAATATTTTGTGTCATAGTACATTTTTACAAATCACCTCAAATAGCCCACCTTATTTTAAGGGAGAGGGTAAAAAAGGTAAATTTAGCCCTTGAAATTAGGAGTTACAACCTTCCATTCGCCCATTTTCAAGAATAGGTTTTATTTAAGTGAATCCTATGGGCCAAATACCATATTTATAAAAGAGGTATGGTAAATTAATAAAAATATAAATAAATGAGAAGTATGGTAAATAAATAAAACATTTTTTATATTACTCCATAAGTCAACTTATATACATGCAAGGGTGTAAACAAATAAAAATATAAGTAAAGTGGAGGTATGGTAAATAAATAAAAAGTCTTTTTATACTTACTCAAAAGGTATGGTAAATAAATAAAAATATAAATAAACTAGACGCATGGTAAATAAATAAAACCTCTTTTTATATTTAGTCCATAACCCTCATTCTATTTATGAAGGCTCAAGAAAGAAGAAAGAGGTTTTATTTAAGTGAATCCTATGGGCCAAATACCATATTTGTAAAAGAGGTATGGTAAATTAATAAAAATATAAATAAGCGAGAGGTATGCTAAACAAATAAAACATTTTTTTATATTTACAACATAAATCATCTTGTATTTATGAATGGTATGGTAAATTAATAAAAATATAAATAAACCAGAGGTATGGTAAACAAATAAAACATTTTTTTTTATTTTTTTATATTAATACCATGCAAAAAAACATTATTAACCCTAATATTAGTATTAATAAAAATAAAAATGGCACATGGTATTGACCCATGGTATTCACTTGGGATGTAGCATATTTAAATGGGGGAATTAAACCAGAATAGATCCATCTTTACTTTGATCTACTAACCCCCGAGGGGTATCAAATATTGTGATATGCAAACTAGCATAGAGTGAAAAAATATTTGATCTCATCAAGAGTAAAAATGGATGTTGTAATTTAATGTATGTTAAACATTTTAGCTTGGTTAAAATAAAAATCAACTATTAATTTTATTAATTTTTATAAATTACTAATAGTAATTTTTAAGCTCCTGGTTTATGATAACCCATGGTACCCATGGTATTGACCCATGGTATTCATGTGAGCATAGACTATTTAAAGGGGAAATTCTATCTTAGATCCATCTTAATTCTCGGTCTACCAAGTGCTCAGAGGGATAAATAGATTTCATCCCCCTAAGAGTGGTAGATGTGGAGTTAAGATGGATATAGGTTGGTTTTTATGATAATGAAGATATTAAATAGACTTAGGAAATTATATTGTAAAAACATCTTAAGGTGAATGGTTAAAGCATAGACATTGGACAAGTATATTTGTATACTTTTGTTTTAAACTAAAACAAATCTAGGGCTAAAAGGAATGGATTTATTGCATTAGTCATCCTTCTATAAATTTCCAACATATGCTGGAGTAAACAAATTGTAATTTGGGTAATTTTTCTAATTGCAAATGGGAACATACTTGTGTATTGGCAGGGGGGTTATGAGGTCCCTAGAAGTGGAGTAAATAGGTTGTAATTTGGGTAATTTTTCTAATTGCAAACAGGAACATACTTATGTATTGGCAGGGTGGTTATGAGGTCCCTAGAAGTGATGAATTTGAATTTTTCTTGGTTTTATATATAGTATTAGGTTTTTTCTCATGCTTTCTGTGAATGGCACGGGTGAATTTTATCTTACACCCACTAGATTATTGATATGTAATTTCGGTAATTTGATTTCAAAATATATTTTAAAGAAATGCAATGATTTCATTTGTGTATTCAATAAACACAAGATTTTATAATTGAGTAAAATATTCGCCATGCCTGGTGAGAGATTCGCCAAAAAATTATAGATACATATCATATTATTGATAAAATCACCTTCCATTTTTCCTATATACCATGGAGATTCGCCCATTTATTATACATGTAAATTTAGGGGGGGTTCTTAAAATTTTCCCTGAAGAAATGTCCCAAATCGAGAAGAACAAGACATGGGAGTTGGTACCTCATCTAAAGGACAAAAACATAATAGGAACCAAATGGGTGTTCAAAAATAAAATTAATGACGAAGGACAAGTTATCAAAAACAAGGCAAGACTTGTCTGCGAAGGCTATTCACAAATTGAAGGAATTGACTTTGAAGAGACGTTTGCACCAGTGGCCCGTATGGAAGCTATTAGAATATTCTTAGCATTTGCTTGCTCAAAAAGACTCAAAATCTATAAAATGGACGTGAAATCAGCATTTCTAAATGGGGAACTCAAAGAGGAAGTCTACATGGAGCAGCCAGAAGGGTTTGATATAATAGCAGGAAATGACTTAGTTTGTAAGTTAAAAAAGGCTTTATATGGGTTGAAACAAGTTCCTAGAGCTTGGTATTCAAGACTGGATCACTATCTACAACAACAGGGCTTCAAAAAGGAAGTGGCTGGAAGTAATCTATATATAAAGACAGATCAAGGTAAGTTACTAGTTGCTCTTGTTTATGTCGATGATCTGATTTTTGCTAGTAAAAATGATGAAATGAGCCACTAATTTTCTCAAAACATGTCAAAAGAGTTTGAGATGTCAATGATAGGAGAGTTGTCCCACTTCATTGTACTTCAAATATCTCAAACTAGAGTAGTATTATGTATATCGAAAACCAAATATCTAAAAGACATGCTCAAAAAATATGGAATGGAGGATTGTGCACCCATGAGCACACCTATGACCACAAACTGCAAACTGAGCAAAGATGATGACTCCCCTCTGGTAGATGCAACTCATTACAGGTCAATGATTGGAGCCCTTCTATACTTAATAGCTACACGACCAGACATAATGCAAGTAGTAGGAATGGTGGGAATATTTCAATCTGCTCCCAAACAATCCCATTTATTAGCCGTAAAAAGAATTCTCAGATATTTGAAGGGAACTTCTGATTTCAGTCTTTGGAACCCAAAGAACTCAACATTGACTATAACTACATACACTGATGCTGATTGGGATGGAAGTATAGATGATTGGAAAAGTACTACTGGAAATGCATTCTTCCCAGGAGACTGTTTGGTATCTTAGCTTAGCAAAAAACAGTCATCCATATCATTATCCACAGATGAAGCCGAGTATATTGCTACAACAGACTGTTGTACTCAGATACTATGGATGAAGGAAGCTCTAAAGGATCTCGACATATGCACAGATCAACCAATTACCGTTTATTGTGACAACGCAAGTGTCATTAGTCTCAGCAAAAATCCAGTGGTGCACTCAAGAATCAAACACATATCGTTCAAGTATCATTTCCTCCGTGAGGAAGTAGCTAAAGAAAACATCGTCCTAGAATATATCAGTACTAAGGAGTAGATAGCTGATATTTTCACAAAACCTCTTCCTCGAGAAGCATTCAAACATCTGCATCAAAAGATGGGGGTTATTTCCTTATCATCACTCAGGTTCATTCATAAAGATGCATCAGGACAGGGGGAGCAGTTTGAAAGGGGGAGTCCGTATGCATTCCTTTACCATTGATGTCAAAGGGGGAGAGAGTAGAAGAATATTGCCATCAATAACAAAGGGGGAGATTGTTGGCCACAGATTGTCATTGATGTCAATATGGCAATATTCGAGGAGCAGATGAAGCCAAGAGGAGGCAAAAGGAGCAAATGGAGCCAAGAGGAGCAGACCAAGCCAAGAGGAGCCACATTGGAGTGAAAGGAGATATAGGAGGAGCCACATATATATATAATATATATATGCCAAAGAAGAGGAGTAAACTGAGGAGCCACATATATATAACATATATATATGTCAAAACAAAGCCAATCGGGAGCTATTGGAGGAAGAAGATTACATAATCGGTGCATTAAGAACTATCGGGGCAACAATGCCAAAGGAAGAACTATTGGGAGTATCGCATATGCCAAGAGTATAACGGAGGAGTACAAAGAGCAAAGGAGTATATATATATAGAGGCAATATAATAACATGAACCTGTGGCTCCATTATAAACCACTTTAATGTAATATTGCATTCGTTATGTCGCTGGTCTCAAAGGGCCATCAGCCTAAAACCTCCAATTGCGATGAACTGTCGCGAACCCGACGAGTATATCAACTACTGCCTAATGTAATATCACATCCGCAGCGATCGCAAGTCCTAAAGGGATGGCCCTATAATCTACCGAATGCGATAAAGGTGTGGACCTGATGGACTTATTATAAATAGTTGAATGCTATATCGCATCCGCAGTAATTGCAATGTGTAAAGGGCATGACACTCTCCTGAGCGCCGATTGCGATGTAAGTCATGGACCCGATGGTCCGATTGCAACATGATTTAATACAATATCGCATCCGCACGTGGATCAACCATCAACCATCAGCGATATCATGGTGTTGATGTATAAAGGATCCCTGGAAGCCTCGAATCACCGATTGTGATTTAAGCGAATCCGATATAGGTTTAAATGTGGGTGAATTAAAATTGAAGTTCGAATCTTTAACAAGTTTCGACTGTTTCACTCATAAATCCTGTGTAATCATATATTTTCCATGCACGGGCTTTTGAGGCAGACATGCATACAAGAATGGTCCCGATAGATCAAGAGACCTGAAATCTAGTTCAAGAGGCTGAACTTCAGTTAAATGAGATTATTCAAGCCGATATCGATTGCGGCAGGTCCGTTAAACTGGAAAACTTGCACAGTGAACTTGCGATTGGAGCATAATGTCTCAGTGAACTTACGATTGGAGCACAACGTCATGATTGCGATTGGAGCATAATGTCTCAGTGAACTTGCACAGTGCAGAGGAAGGTGCAATGACTTAGGAGGAAGCCAAAGAGGTGGTGTAAGTGGAAACGAATGGACAGAGGTATGGATATAAATAAAACAATAAAAACAGAGAACTGGTGTTGCTGTTGTTATGGTGAAGACCCAAAGGATGAGATAGTAGAAGCACGAGAGGCAAAAGAGGTAACAGAAGCAACAGAGGCTGTAGAGGTAGCAAAAGTAGTAGAGGTAGGAGAGTAGGAGTGAGAGAACCTCAGCTGAAGAAAATGTAACAGCATACCAGTCGATACCACGGTTGGGTTGGAGCCCAAGAGGTTGGAGCCTCAAAATTGAACGGGACTGAAGTCATTGGGGATAGGTGCTCCTAAGTGCAGAACCACTGCAAAATAGAGTTGGTGCTCTGGAGGTTGGAGCCTCTCTGAAGTCCAAGTTGGAGCTTGGCAACCCTTCACAATCAAATGTAGTTATATTGTATTTATTTCATTGCATTGTCTTGAGTTTTAATAAAAGCATTAATTCCAGCTGTTGATTTCTGTGTTCTGTGTATACATATACATATCTATATATACTTTTGGCAATTACTAGAACAATTAAAAAAATAAGAAATACTGATTCACCCTCCCTCTCAGTATTTCCAACACATACACCTCAAGCACCTCATACACCACCTATTGCCATGGCTTTCCGACCTATTGTACAGGCTAGATATGTTGCCTAAGTCTTACATAATAACCTTGATGCATTCCCAACCGAATACTTAAAATACCTTCATCTTCAAGCTTTCCTAGACTTTGTAGACAACATGAATATTGAACAAGCAAACATTTATATGAGATTTTTTGTACATTCACTTGAAGGAAATGTGAGGATTTGGTTTAGGTAGTTACCAACAGCTTCCATTAGAAATTGGGAAGAGCTTACAACCATATTTAAAAATAAATGGGGTGTGAAAAAGGATCGTCTTTACTTCCTCACAGAATTTGAAGAGCTTAAAAGGAACTTCGGTGAACCAGTATCAGATTTTATCAAAGGATACAATAAACTCTATCACAAAATGCCTGCTAATTGTAAGCCTCCTGTAGTACCAATTAAGTCTAGATTTTCTAAAGCTTTTGATGATGACTTTGTTGTTATGCTGAAAGAGAGAACTTGAATAACTCTTAGAGACATGCAAACAAATGCTATAGACGTAGAAGCAAATAGGGTAGCCTCAACTTCTTTAAAACTTAAGGAAGAAAAGGCCCAAAGAAAACTCAAATCTATTCAAGAAGCCTCCAGTTCCTCTAAGACTAAATCAGAAGACTCAAAAATAGATGAAATAACATCTCTTCTTAGAAACCTATCAAATAGGATTTCAAAGATTGAGACCCAACCTAGGACAATACAACAAATAGTTATTAGACCTCAAAACCAAAATCAAGGTCAGTATAAAAGAAATCCACCACTACAAATTCTTCAGAGACCTAGAAATGATCAACAAGTTCCTAATTTATTGATAGATGACCAACAACCTGATGATAATGCTATGATAATTACTGAAGATATTAAAAGTATGGATTCTTCTTCCAATCAAACAACCATCGTTCCTCTCTCACACTAGAATCAGGTTCAAGAAGATCAGGAAGCTTCACAGGTCTCGAAATATCACGCTTTCTCTTAATTTTTAATTGTAGAGTTAAACAAGAGGTATGATCTTAGGCCTAGGCCTGGTCCTGGGAGACCTCCAAAGGAAACTCCAATAATTGAACCACATACCAAAATTTCTGAAGCTCAAACAACTCTTATTCAGCCCCTAGATTAGTCAATTGATACTACCCAAACTGGTAAAAGCATTTTGACTACATTTAGTGTTGAAAAATACTTAGAGAGGGTTAAGATCCCAATTCCACTGTCAGAAATTTCTAAAAACCCGGGTTATAAAAGCCAAGTCACAAAATGGATACAAAATACCTCAGATGATGCTGAAGGTGATGTCATAAGTCTGCAAGATGAAAAGCCAGTAGTAGTTTTTGGCCCTAGTTCAGACATGATAGATGAGATAGTGCCTCCTTTCTATGTAACTCTTAAAACAAATGATTCCATGTTATATAATTGTATGCTTGATTCAGGAGCATCACATAACCTTATGCCAAAATCTATAATGGACCATTTGAAGCTCGACATAACTAGATCCTACCATGACCTGTACACCTTTGATTCTAAAAGGGTGCCCTGTTTAGGATTGATCAATGATCTAGTGGTTATCCTTACCCAAATTCCAGTGAAAAGTGTAGTACTTGATATTGTTGTCACAGATATCCCTCCCAAGTTTGGAATGCTCCTTTCTAGGTCTTTTTGTGCCAAATTAGGGGGAACTCTTCAAATAGATATGTCATATGCTAGTATTCCTGTTTATGGAGGAGAGAAATTAAGATTATATAGAGAGGTAAGATTTGTACATACTGTTTGTAAGACTGACTAGCTAAGGAACCATCCAATTTATGCAATAGATCAAGACTTTGGTTGTTTTCAACTCACTTCAAACCAACATAAAACTCAAGTCAAAATTGAAGAGGTAGTTGAAAATCCTGAACCAAACCAAACTAATATTTGGAAAATGTTCTTTGATGGATCTTGCACGAAAGATGGGGTAGGAGCTAGAACAGTTTTAATTTCACCTGAGAAAAATATAACCCAATCATGTAAATTAGACTTCGAAGTTACAAATAATGTGGCTGAATATGAAGCTTTCCTTTTAGGATTGCAATTAGCCAAAAGCTTAAAAGTTCAAAACTTAAGTGTTTTTACTGATTCAGAACTTATTGTTAAGAAAGTAATAAATGTTTTCTAGACCAAGCACCCTAGACTTAGGTCTTTCCGAAATGAAGTATGGGATTCAGTTGAAAACTTCCTTGATGCTTTTAATTTGAATCATATTCACAGAGATCAGAATATTCATGCAGATGCCTTAGATGTCTCTACTAGATCTTTTAAAATTCTTGATCATACTTATGTACTCTATCAAATACAAGTCAAATATAGGCCATCTATCCTAGATAATTTGAAACATTGGCAAATATTTGAAGATGATGAACACTTGAAATAATTTCTGCAGGTAATAGATGATTTTGCATTTCTACAAATTGATGAAGATAGAACTGAAATAAATGAAAATACAGATGGAAATGATAATTCAGATTTTAAAACCCAAATTTCTAATCATGACATTATTCAATTATCTAATAATTTTATTCCAAAAGGACTCATTCCTTCAGAAAAATTGTTTGCTCAAAATTATATCGTCCGAAACCCTCAGTCCATTTCTTCAGAACATGACATAGAAGATATTAAAATTGGAACTAATGAAGATATCAAAAACATTAAAATATGTGCATCTCTAGACCCTGAGATCAAGGCTCAATATCTTAAGTTACTACATAATTATAAGGATGTTTTTGGTTGGACTTGTGCTGATCTAAAGACCTATGATACTTCATTAATACAACATAAGATTCCTTTGAAGCCAGAAGCAAAACCTTATCAACATAAAATTAGAAGGATAAATCCAGCCCTTCTACCAACTGTAGAAAGGGAGATTAAGAAAATGATAGATGCTCAGATCATCCTCCCTCTTAGATATTCTAATTAGTTTTCAAATCTAGTTCATGTTAGAAAGAAAAATGGAGAAATAAGACTTTGTTTGGATTTTAGAAATTTGAACAAGGCATCATTAAAATATAATTATCCTTTGCCCAAAATGTCCCAAAATGGGTCAGTTATTTCAAATGGTCTCAGGAGCACAAAGACTTTCTATGGTTGATGGCTTTTCAGGTTACAATCAGGTGAATGTTGATACAGTAGACAGAGATAAGACAACCTTTACTACACCCTGAGGTACATTCATGTATGCTAGGATGCCACTTGGCTTAACCATTGCTAGAGAAACATTTCAGAGAGCTAGGGACATAGATTTTTATGGGTCATGTAAATAAATTTGTGGTTATTTATCTTGATGACATAACTATTTTTTCTAAATCTGATCAGAAACATCTAAAGCACTTGATGAAGGTTTTTGACAGGTGTAGAAAACTTGGAATATCATTGAACCCTAAGAAGTCCTTGTTTGCTGTCAAAGAAGGAAAATTGTTGGGCCATATAATTTCAAAGGAGGGAGTAGTAATTGACCCCAAACAAGTATATGCCATTGGAACATTGACCTTACCTAGAAACAAGAAGGAGATTTAATCTTTTCTAGGCAAGATTAATTTTCTAAGAAGGTTTATTCCAAATTATGCAGAGATTGTAAAATATATAACTGACATGCTCCGAAAGGACCATGAAGTCAAATGGACTCCCTCTTCTAGGCATGCATTTGAACAAATTAAAAATGTTATCTCTAAAGCTCCCACCTTAGCCAGTCCTAATTATACTAAGCCATTTAGTATTTTCTCTTTTCCCTCATAAACAACCCTTGCTAGCATTCTATTACAAAAAAATGAAGATTCCCATGACCAACCCATAGCATTTTTCAGCAAGGTTGCAAGAGATTTTGAGCTTAACTATGACATCATTTAGAAGCAAGCCTATGCCCTCATTCAAGCCCTAAAATCATTCAGGAGGTATGTCTTACATTCACCTATTACTACTTATGTCCCTAATAGTGTTGTGAAAATTGTCCTAACCCAACCAGACACTGATGGGAAAAGAGGTAGATGGATCACTCAAATTCTGGAGTTTGATCTAACTATAAAGACTACCAAGCTAGTAAAAGGTCAAGGATTAGCCAAGCTTCTAGCTGAATCCAACTGCAAAGTACTTGGAATATTTTATGTTTTAGAAATACAAGGGAAGAATACACAAGAACCTTTTGTCCTTGCAGAAGGGGAGAATCAACAAGAACCTTCCCTTCATTCTGAAGGGGAGAATCCACAGCAACCTTCCCTTCATCTTCAAGGGGAGAATCCACAAGAACCTTTACCTTTTGATCAGATCAATCCTATACACATTGATGAAAAATTCTTGTGTCAAACTGGTATCAAGATATTGTAAATTTCTTGATCCATTTTGAGTGTCCAACATCATTCTCCAAAACCTAGTGTAAAACCCTTAAGTTAAAACCAGTCAAGTACTGTATTATAAATGAAAATTTATACTGGAAAGATCCATTGAATATTTTGTTATTATGTTTAAAAAAATCAAAAACTGAAGGAATCATTAATTAGTTTCATACATGATTTTGTGGGGGACATTATGCTTGGAGAGCAACATCATACAAGATTCTGAGGGGAGGATTTTATTGGCCCGCATTGTTCTTACAAGTAGGGAAAAGGTCAGAGGTTATGTTCCTTGTCAAATGTTTGCTGGTAAACAAAAATTAGCAGCTCTTCCACTTGTTCCATCAATAGTTTCAACACCTTTTTCTCAGGGGGGATTAGATTTTGTTGGACAGATTCACCCCACTTCAGGTAATTAGCATAGGTAGATCCTCACTGCAATAGAATACTTTTCTAAATGGGTGGAAGAAATTCCAGTCAGAAATGCTACTGATTCAGTAGTAATTAAGTTTATTGAGGAGAATATCTTATCTAGATTTGGTTTCCCAACTCAAATTGTCACTAATAATGCAACAACTTTTTGTAGTGTTAAAATGATTGACTTTTGCGAGAAATATCAGATTCTATTACATCATTCATCTCCATACTACCCTCAAGGTAATGGCCTTGCAGAGTCATCAAACAAAAGTCTAGTAACGGTAATAAAAAAGACTCTAGCTGATCATAAGAAGAGCTGGGATTCACATTTGATTTATGTAGTATGGGCAAACAGAATTACTCCAAAGAGATCAACTGGTAAATCTCCATTTCAATTAGTCTACGGGAAAGATGCAATTTTCACTACCAATATGGCCTTCCTTGTTTTAAAATTCCTGTAGGATTCAACAGATGAACCTGGTGATTCTTCAAAAAGAATAAATCAGATTATTGAACTTAATGAAAACATATATCAAGTTTAATACAAATTGAATAAATATCAGAATAAGATGAAAGCCCTGTTTGACAGAAAAGCCAGGGAGAGGGAATTTAAGGAAGGTGATCTAGTTCTAAGATGGGATGCAAGGAGAGAAGAGAAAGGAAAGCATGGCAAATTTAAAAATCTATGGTTTGGACCTTTAGCAATTGCTGAAGTGAAGGGTAACAACACTTTTGTGTTGCAAAATCTCGAGGGTTTATATTCCACTTATCCTATAAATGGAAGGTTTCTCAAACATTACATTCAGTACTAAGAACTTGAAATAGTTTTCATTGTAAATGCTAAGGCTTTCTTTACTTTTCAAGATGTCAGTGTGATCTCTGTTACAACAAGGACTCTATAGCCCAAGGAGAAGGCACATGGATCTGCAAGTTCTCTACATTCTACAGGAGAAAGAAGTCCCCAGATGGAGCCAATATTGTAGCATTTTTTGATTTTGATAAGATAGAATAAAATAGTCAAAAAATAAAAAATGATATTTTGAAAAGATGTTAAGTTAGGATATGTACATAACAATATTGAATAAAATGTTTTTGAAAATATCTTGATGATGATGTCCATATCAAAGAAAATGTTAGGTTAGATGTCCTAAAAAATGAAGGCAAAAGGAAAATGTTAGGTTAGAAAGAAAAGAAAACAAATAAACTCTGAAAGTGAGCATGTCTAAATGCCACTACTATTTTTTCTGCAAAATAATGGTTGTGTGCAACTTGTCATAAATGCCACAACCCATGACAGTCAAATAGTTGAATCTTGACTGCTCCATACTTTAAATTTGATGTTATAGTTAGAGAATAAAGATATGGCCAAACTGTTTAATCTTGGTAGATCAGTAGTTAGGTAGAGAATAATAAGGTGTTCATCAGTTTAATCAGAGCCCTTGGAGGTTTTAAGGTTAGAATTAGATAGTTTTCTTTTTAAATAAACAAAAAGGAAAAGGGTTTGCTAGCTTAAATACACGCATTAAGTGAAGAAAACATGATAGGATAAGCAAAGGGTAAGTAGAGAAAGGTTGCAGAAGTATGATGATTGATTGGATGTACATTTATCATGTTTTACTGTATGTTTCTATGTCCATGAGACAATTACACAAAGAAAATGAAGGTCTACAAGATAAATTAATTAACTTCCCTCATCCTCATTTATCCCTATATATACTAATTTCACCTTCCCACCTTCGTGCAGTTCATATTCATTCATTTTCCATAAAAAACCCCTTTTCCTAACTTTAAAATCCCTTTTGCCTAGGAAAAGTGAAAGCCCCATGCTAAATCCCCTTTTACCCAAAAACCCACAAAAAATTGTTTAGCCTAAGTATTGATGCATATATGTATAAAGCAAATAAGTTATGAAAAGGCTTTATACTTAGCGTATTTCCCCTTTTCTCACATATTCCATATTAAATCTAACTTATAGTATTAAACCCCTAAATGTTCCCTTTCCTGTATATATTAACTTCCTTTATTAAATAACCCAAACCGTTAGTTTTATTATAAAAATTATGTATTTAATAAAACATCGCATCGGCGGATCGCAAACGTTTCAACATGAGTGCACTCCCCTCGCATTGCGATATGCGATTGCGATGGACCTAGACCTGATGCAATATATATCATAATTCAATGCCATTTCACATCCGCCTCCATTGCAAGTCCCCACTAAATCATATACCCTCCACCATTGTGATCTTAAATTGTAATGGGAACTCAGACCCCATGCAAATATAAATTATAATCCATTGCCATTTTGCATCTGCCCCCATCGCAAGTCCTGACTAAAGCATATACCCTCCACCATTGAGATTTTTGATTACGATGGGAACCCGGACCTGACGCCATTTATCCACCCGCATTCATATTATTTCAAGTCTGCCATATCTATTTTTCGAAGGATTTCTTTGTTAAAATGTTTTTATGGTTTAAACATAAAACACCGCTAATCTGAGTCTTTAACTCATGATAAAGCCATTTGCGCCATAATTAATCGTTGGGACCCTCCGCGCTGCTCTTTTTCTCCACCATTATCCCGATCTAAGGCATTCAAATCCAACAACCCTCAACAATATTGGGTTGGCTCTCTATACGAGCATTACCCACCCGAAAAGTGGTATTCCACTGAGCTCCCCTTGCTACATGTCAGGCTTAGATTATATCGAGTGACCCCTCCCAAAACCACCCATGCCCCATAAATTGGTGCGATGAAAACCAAAACAGCCTCTCACATAACGACAAAATAACCACTATTCACTTTGCCCCATATTTAAAAAAGAAAGCTGTTTTTCAATTTAAACGCAAAAATCACCATTTTTCCTTTCTTTCTCCTGTTTTCATAGTAAACTCTCCATAAGCCTCTGCAACCAATAAAGCCATTGTTTTACCTTCCAATACACTCTGGACTCCTTCCAGTATCCTTTCAAGCTCAATAAAGCTGTTGACGACCTTCTCTGTCACCTATGTTTTTCTTAACGATTTCTATGTTTTGCAAGTAAAAACCCCTGTTCTAGGCTTAAAAGAAGAAGCCTGCATACAATTAGAAGACAAATATGAAGATCATATCAAATTACTCTACCAGGTGACAAAAAATCTAAAAGGATTTACTGTTGAAAAACAAAATAAAAACCTGAAATGCACAGTAAAGGTAAAAAGGAACACAGTAAAGATTACTCAGCAGGGTCAAAGGATATTCATAGAGTTTAAAGAGTATCAGATGAAAGATCAAATGAAGGAATAAACCAGCATAAAGGATACAAACAATCAAGTAACTTAAAGGGGAAAAATATCAGACAATAAAGCCAGTGCAACCTGAATAAAAGGGATAACAAGAAGCAGTTCAATAGCTGCCCCTATCTTCTTGTATGAAGATCTTTCCTTTCCTAGAATAAATCTTAATCAATTTTAGGATATTTTCTTAGTTTCATTATTGTATAAATAACTCTCTTCTCGAGTTGTTATTGGTTCAAAGTTCAAGGTTCATTATTCATTTCTTGTTAAGTAGTCACTGTTCATTCTACTTTGAACCTAGTTGCACTTTTGAAGGAGGCTTTTGTAAACACTTGATGTACTCAGTTTTACTGGAACCTTAATACAAAAAAGAGGATTTTGAATTTGGTTTTACAAAGTTTGTGTTATCCTATAAGTTTTTCCAGTGATCAATCATTATTTTTTTATTCATATGCTTATGACTTATAAAGATATCTAGGTAGGAATAATTGTGTCTCAATTTATTCCTATAAGCTCCTGAAGTGATCATCTATTAAGAGAATGGATTAATGAGTTGCTTGTTTATCTAATCCCCTCTAATCAATAAATCATCAACATCTTTTGTAAGCTTAAGTATACTGCCTTGAATATTTGGAATGTAGTTCAAAAGGTTTTCACACTTATGATTGTTTTGTTTACAGTATGGAAACTATGATAATCATTTGATTTTTTGTCTTCTTCTCACTGCTATTTTTGATCTATCTCACTGTGTAAAGCTTTATAGTAGCCCTTTGCTGAGATATTAATATAACCCAAAGGATTAAGTATTTCAACTCTACACCTGTCTTCATTCATTGGTCTTCCAAAACTAAAACGAAAAACCCCAAAACAATTATTTTAGATGCTCTCGCATTGGTACCTGACCTACTACTATCTCAAAGGTACAACATAGGGGAATGATTTTGGAGGGTAAATTGCTAGGAAAACGTGTGAAACCAAGGGGAAAAGGTGAAAATGAAGGGAAAAGGGTATTTTCTTAGGAAATTATGGGATAATGAGGAAATTAGAAAGCATGTAGTGGGGGGTGAAATGAAATGAGGGGAAGTTAACGAAAACAACTTGTGAACATCTTTTCTCTTTCATAACTACTCCTGCACACTACAACACATGATCAAGCACGATAAATGTGCTTATGAGTCAATAAACTTTATACTTCTGTAACCTTTCTTCTACCTACCCATTTACTTACCCTAACATTTTCTCTTCACTTAATTGGGTGCACTTAGGCTAGCAGACACTTTTCTTTCCTTTTCCTTTCGAAAAGAAAACTATATAATTCTAACCTTATAACATCCAAGAGCTCAGATTAAACTGATGAGCTCCTTATTATTCTCTACCTAACTGTTAATCTACCATGATTAAACAATTTGGTTAGATCTTTATTCTCTAACTGTAAACATGAAATTTAAAGCATGAACTAGTTAAGATTAAACTATTTGACTATCATGGGTTGTGGCATTTATGACAAGATGCACACAACAATTATTTTTTATAATAAATTAAAATTAGTCGCACTTGGACTTGCACACTTTCAAAGTTTATTGCTTTCTTCTTTTCTCTCTAACCTGACATTTTATTTTTGCCTTCATTTTTTAGGGCATCTATTTTAACATTTTCTTTGATATGGACATATTTATCAATATTTCCTCACATTTTTTATTCAATATTCTTTTTTTCCATATCGTAGCTTAACATTTTTGAAAAATATTTTCATTTTTTGACTAATTGATTCTATCTTGTCAAAACCAAAAATCCTACAACACACACTACAAAATCCTGGTCTAGATATGTAATCTTTAGCACTGGTGCATGTGTCAACAAATTCTTAGGCTACTCAAAACAATCCTCACATTCCTCTATCCATTAAAACTTATTACCTTCCAGCTTCAATGATGTCATAAGGTCTCAAATGCATGAGAAGTTCATAATGAACCTCTTGTAGTAACCTGCCAATTCCATGCATGATCTCACATCATCCACATTTTTAGGAGCCACCCATTCCAGGATAGACCTTATCTTTTCTGGATCTGCTCCAAGCCCTTCCTTGGAGACAACATGTCCCAAGTAATGTACCTCGATTTGAAAGAAGCTACACTTTCCAAGATTAGCATACACGTGATTCTCTCTTAACAAAATTAACACTACTGCTAAATTCTCGACATGTTTCTCCTCATTCCTAGAATATACAAGTATGTCATCAATGAGTACAATAGCAAACTTATCTAGATAGGGACCCAACACACTATTTATCAAACACATAAATGTAGCTGGAGAATTAGTGAAATTGAATGGAACAACGAAAAACTCATAATTCCCATACCTAGTCCTAAACGCAGTCTTGAAGATATCCTCTTCCTTAATGCATACCTAATGTTATCTTGATCTCAAGTCGATCTCAGAAAATAGGGCTTCCCACTTTCATTGATAAAACAAATCATCAATCGTCAGCAAAGGGTACCTTTTCTTGATCGTTACCTTGTTCATCTACCTGTAATCAATGCACAATCTGAGAGTACTATCTTTCTTCTTTACGAATAGCACTGGTGCCCCCTAAGGTGATACACTGGGTCTAATGTATCTGTTTTCCAACATCTCCTTTTGCTGCCACTTCAACTCTACCAACTCAGGTGTCCTCATCCTATAAGGTGCTTTTCATGTTGGAGAAACCCTTGGGACTAATTCAATAGAAAAGTATACCTTTGTATGACGTGGAAACTTTATAATGTCCTCACTGAATATGTCCTGAAACTTCTTTAAAACTGGCTACCTTCTCAACACATCGACATCCTCAACCTCCTTACTGTTGTTACTGGAAATGTGTACTACAAACATCACATGACATTTTCTGCAACTATGCTTAGCCTGCATAGCGGTAACCATCGTCAATGATGTAGGCTTCTTCTTTCCATTTAAGGTCCTCTTTTCACCACTATCATCCACACACTCAATGGCTTTATCGAAGAAATCCACGTTGATTCTATGAAGGTATAACCAATCCATACCCATAGAGTTGATTCACACTTTTGAAATTGTGGAACTACAAGAGGGAAAAAGTTGTAGGGCTATAGTAGGGCCAAAATTATGAAGTCAGGAGGCCGAAATTGTAGTTTGTTGCTCAGATGAAGCTACTAAACAATAAGAGACTACTGAAGTTTTCATAATCATCTTAGAAGGCTGACTTGCTGGAGGAGGGAGGTATTTTGGTCTGGTATAAGGTCTTGGATTTTTTCAAGTTTTATTTGAATCTGCTAGTGGAAGAGTTTGACTCGGTTTTCCCCTATAGAGGGGTTTTAGCCCTGACGGAGTGCTTATATCTCGTATCGTTAATCTTCATGTTTTGATTTGATGACCTCTTGATGAATAGAAGATAAAATTAAAACATAAAGAAAGGTTAACAAGACTATAAGAATAATGTAAGTAATTATTGATATAAGAGAATCCTTCTACATTTTTATTTTCTAACATAAGATATATTTAATGTTGTTGTATTTTATTATTCTATATTCATTCATGAAATTTAGTGTGTATGTTTAAGGAGAAACTTTTTGGAGGAAATTTTGGCACTTCAAGGCCTTTCTTTGATGATATCTAATGTAAACTCATCAAAACTATAATTATAATGCTATATCTCAAAGTGATACCAAATGAGGAATGCAACAAACCAAAAATTGGAGGGACCAACCCCAATGGGCAAGCTAAAGTTGCTAAATGATTTAAGTTTCATGCAATAAAATGTGACGTCAATACCTTGGGATGACTACCTCTGTAAAATGCCTCGTTCTTCCTATAAAGTTACTACTACATGTGTGTGCACACACGCCTAATGGTATAGCCCACATATTTGAGAGATTTAAGCTTCATGCAAGAGGTCTCAATGCCAATCCCTTGGGCTAATTGCATTTATTCCTTGCATCACTTGATGTCCCCATGCACTATAATGAGTGATGATGTATTTATATTGGATATAGACTTATATTGGACACACTACACAAACTACAAAGAAATGATCTAGATTTTATACACATGGTTTTATTTGGGTTGCATACATATCTACACAATCTATTTCACGTAACATTTTTCATATTTTTTGAATGACAATATTTGAGTAATTTATGAGACACCAACATTACATTATGTTTTACATATGTACGTTGTAAATCTACCTCTCAAACATAATGAAAAGTGTAAAACTACACATAATCATTATTAGATACACATTGTACTCAAACTTCAATATAAATTAAAGTAATAAATTAACATTTATAAATGAAAGTGATAGATTAATTTTTTTTTTTTATAAAAAATAATTATGTTTCAATTGTGCATTTCAATTACACAATTGCATAATTGTTGTCATTGGGACAAACACCCTCCAATTTTTTTCATACGCTCAAATTTTGGAGCCTAGTATGGATATTGTGATCGGTCATTCCGTAGTCACTTCTTGGTCAGATGGTGCTTTTTAAGGTATCTTCATCGATTGAGAGTGCTAAAGTTACTTTCTCACACATGCTTAGTCTATAACAAGTGCATGAGCACATTCGTTTACACAGGCTTGAACAAACATAACATGTTCCATCAAGAATGTGCTTGTGCAATTTCCAATCCATGTTGACAGTCAGTGCACACTGAGAATTATAGTTTCTCACACTCTAGTTGTGTTTGTACTTCGAGTTCGGTGAGTTTTGCAAACAGTCGCTCCCACACACCTTTTTCATCGCGGGTTTCGTTTCATGTTTTCAGTTGTCTCTTTCACTTGCTTTCACTCTAATTAGTGTTGTTTTCATGTTATCTTTTCTCTGGCATGTGTTACTTTCATTGCCATTCACATATCGCAAGAGTCGTTTGCATTTTAGCAAAAAAAATTTCGCATGTTAGTTGTCGTACATTGTATGTACTCATCTTCTGGTGGTTTCAAGGGGTTATATTTGTGCGAATGAGTTGGTATAAACATGTAAACATCAGTCACACTCATTCCCAAAGTTTTAAGCATTGTCGCACACGTGTCTTCACGGTCGTCGCAAACTATATCTTTAGTGTTGCACTTGTTGTAAAGTCATCGCAAAGTTTTTTCATTGAGGGAATTATGTTGTTAATGGGTTCTAGATGATCTATGTTGTCATCAAAATGTTTCATGTGTTTGATCATAATCAATTCATGTCACTATTCACATCAATCTCTTCGGTCCCACACTTAGCCAATTTTTAGAAATTCCCCAGCAACCTAGCATCATCTCATATTTCTCAATTGTGCACTACATAGTTCCAACTGTCAAGCTGCATCCTTTTCCCTTGACACTATACAATGCACAATTTCTTCTTCCCAAGATTATGCACTACGTAGTTCCAGTGTTCAAGCCTAACCTTTGATTCCCATAATTGCACAATCCAACCCTCCATCTTGGCTTCAACTGTGCATTGCGCAATCGATGAGCTCAAGCTCAAACCTTGAGCTCTTGAACTGCATAACTATTCAATCACCATGCTTTCTTTACCTCCTAGAACTGCATAGTTGCCTGAAATAGTGTAAATTCCCTTCAGGTTGGCTCACTTCCTCCCAAAAAGCAACAATTCTCTCTCCTGCCTAGTCAGTATTGTGCATTGCACAATATCAAGGCTCAAACCTTAGCCTTGAGATCTTGAACTACGTAATTTCATTATCATCCAGCCTCCTCCATCCTCCAGAATTGCGTAATAGGCTGATCGAGTGCCCATCACCTAAGCCTGTCATAATGAGCTCCCAGATTGTGCAGTTTTGTTGCTCAGTCTAACCTGAACTATGCATTGCACAGTCTCAAGGCCCAAGCTTCACCTGAGACTGCTTCAGTTACGCAATTATGTAGTTACTGAGCCTCTTTCCTAGCTTTTCACCTGGTTCTTGCTCAGTCAGTAGATCAATATGTACCATCTTTGACTAGGGGTTTATCAGACTGATGTTTTCTTTTCATGAGTTGATTGGAGATGCAGGTACTTTATCGTGCTATGGAAAGATGATGAAGAAGGGGATGGAGAAGGAGGGCATGCTAGAAGACACATATGGAGTTAAAGAGATAACATGATCATGAGTCAAGAATACGAAGGAACAGCAGACAACAACAAAAGATCAAGATCAAGATCACATGGAAGACTCCTCATCTTCAAGCCATAAAGTGGAAGAAGAAGAAGAACATGTACCATATTTTCAAGAAGACACAAAGAAATAAGCAATAATAAGGACAACTTGGCACTGTCACATCATCATACAGTCCATTTCATCAATGTTATGTAATGTCCTATCACAAGTCATCATATGCCACATCATTATTGTGGATTATGTAATTACCTATTGAAAATGTACTGTAAAGTGGAAGCACAAAGGACACATTAAGAATATGAAGAGTCATGTCAAGTCGAAAGGTCATAGGCAGTTAAACAATCATAAGGGTAGTCAAAGAGTCACAAGGAAGGTGAAGCATCACCTCTTGGTTATACATAGAGCCTGATTGTATAAGCAAAGGAATTTTCACCTTGGCTCCTCTTGCAAGGCATTAGAGAGATAAGCTAGTTATTTTGAGGAGCAAGGAGTGGCTATAATGCTCCATTATGAGAGTTAGTGATCTTCATTGTATACCTGTGTCTTGAAACTTTTACTTAATAATATAATCCTTCATGGCCAACACATTCTTCATGCATGGATTATGAATATTTGTGAGACTATTATGTGGATGTTTGTATTTCATGCTTGCTTTCATCTGTGCTAAAGTAGTTGAACTATTTCGATTATTTTAGTACTTATCATTTTGAGAATGTGTTGTAATGGTTGTTATTGTTGTCGCATCCTTGTGGACCATTCCACAATATACTAGACAAAGCTTTCTCATTCATTAGTTATAATCATTGTCACATATTTTGTGGACTATTCCACTAGATGTCAAGCACATCCTTCTTGTTTTCATGTGTCTCTACTTGCGTGTCACTATTACCTCTCTCTTAGAGGCTTACTTTACTATTTTCCTCCGAAGTAGAATAACTTTGACACACTTACGACCAGACACTTACCAGACACACTTACTTTCTTTTTGGAGGCACACACACATTCCTCTCTCTTACTGATAGTTAGAGCCAAGGAAAATCTATAAGAATCGATGGTAATGAGGTGGATACTCCGGATGGGGCTCCTATTCCAAACGATGTGAGGTCTAATTGGGACTTCACTTTGGGGAGACCCCTTGTTTGATGGATTTTGAGCACCGTCAACAATAATATAATAACAAAATATAATCATGGTTTCACCTTTATAAATTCAGAACTAAACATAATTAAATATTAATATAGAAACACAAAGTATAACTTAATAAATCAATCATGAATACAAGACTCACAATCACAATATAACATCTTATAAAGTTGAAAAACACAAATAATCATGTTATTCCATCATTCTCCTATTTATCTCTTCATTCTCCTAAATTTCATATAGATTAATATACATTAATGTAATAAAAAAAAGTGGGGTGTAGCTAATAGAGGAAATGGTTTTTTGGTTTGAAAAATGGTAGACTGTAATTAATAGAGGAAATAGTTTTTTGTTTGAAAATATGGAGGAGTGGAAATAATAGAGGAAATGATTTTTTTGGTTTGAATTAATACAATTTCTAATAAGTTTGTGATTTTTTATCGATTAAAATTCACTTTTGAATGCACAAATAAATTAAATAACTTAAACTTAAACTTATGATTTTTAAAACTTTGTACTATATTCTGAACAAAATTGACCATAAAAAATAGTTGGAAAATGATCATTTCATCTATTAGTTAGACTAGGCGATTTAGAATTATTAATAAATAATAACGAATTATTCAATGATTTAAAATAGATTATATCTAGGTTAAAATTATAAATGAGTTAAAATTACAAAAGAGGAGTAATAGAATAATATTATTGAATTTTATAAAAAATAATAATGAAAGACAACAATTTTATCTTATTCTATAAATTTTTCTATATAATATTTGTAAATTATTAGTAGCTTTAATGGTTGGGAGCATGGTTTGTTAACCTATTCACATCAGTTCAATTTCAAGTGATATGTTTCACTCATTGTGTCAAGGTAAGTTATTAGTATATCTAGCTTGAGGAGTTACTTCTACTACAAAGTAAGAGTATAGTTCCACATAGAGAGACCATAACCATACAGGCCTAAGTAAATCAAAACTAACTCTTATTTCCCCAATGTGCTAGAAAGTTGATAGAGAATAGAGTCATTCACCTAAAAATTATCCTCATATGATATCTTTTGAAAATGACATTAAACTGTAACCATAACTAATATATGCTAAATCATGTGAGATATAGATTAGATAGAACTTGTAAGTCACTCATGTTTCAACATAATTTTAGTGTAGATAATATGCACCTTATAATAATAAAATAGATATAGTATATATGGATAGATTTAAAACTATTTAAATTAAATGATATATGTTTTGATGATATTTATTAAATAATATTTTGATTGAATAAATAATCTATTATTATTTAAGTTAAAATAAATTTTTAAATGTTTTTTTATAAATAAAAGTTAAATTTTTTTAAATAATTAGTTATGGTAAATTTTTACCCATATTTAATTATAGTTAATTATGGTCTACTAATTTTACTACATATTTGTGTTGTCAAATAGCACATCATTACAATGGTTGATATTTGCTTTCAAATAACACAGTAATAAAGTGGCTGATGTCAAATAACACATCAATCAATAAAGTGGTTGATATTCTTTTTCAAATAACACATGAATAAAATGGTTGATATTCGCTTTCAAATAACACACTAATAAAGCGGTTGATATTAGCTTTCAAATAACATAGCAATAAAGTGGTCCATAAACACCATTTTCCACCTTCGACATGTTAAAAGAAAATAACATTCTCTGGGAATCTTTCGTGGTCGGTCGGTTGTTCGGTTGACGTCAGGTCTTTAGTCATCTGTGTATAATTATGCTATACGGACACCGAGCCAGTTCCATTGATTCGTGGTCTGTCGGTTGTTCGGTTGACGTCAGGTGTTTAGTCATCTGTGTATAATTATGCTATACGGACACCGAGCCAGTGACACTGTAACGACGATAATGATGCCGCCTTCGAGGCCCCATGTGTATAAAGTAAATATTGAATTAAGCATCACCAGAATCTAAATACAGAGATAAATTTTCAATTCAAGTTTAAAGCTGTTGTCCATTTATTTTGACTGATATACGCAGTCATTAAAAAACTGTGGAATTTAACCCATCAATTCTTTTGCACGATGCAATGAATGCAACAGGAATTCGATACCCTAATACAGGGGGGCGCCTTGAACGAGATATATGATGAGCTTTCACAAATTTTGGAAGTCTTCATAACATTTTCAATGTTATTTAAATGTTATGAACCATAATTACCAAGTAGATAAAAAATTGAATGAAATTTTTTTCAAGTAGAAAAAATTGATTATATATATATATATATATATATTATTTTAAATAAGTATAAAAAATTTAGAATTACAATTCAACAAAAAGGAAAAAGTCTACATTTTCTCTTCTTCCAAAAACATAAATTTAACATGGTCTTTAAGATTCAAAAATTCATTTTTCCAAATCTTTATCTAATAATAAATATAAAAATCAATTTTCTAAATTTTTAATTTAGAATTTGCCAAAATAAAAATTGAAAGTAAAATGAAAAATAGAAATTTAACAATTATTTCTATTTTTTTAAATTAATAATTATTTCTATTTCTTTTCTTTAAGTACACATAACTATATATATGTATTTAAGCCTTGAAATTTTATACACTTAAATTTTAAGTAAAACCATCCCTTCACAAAGCCAAAGCATACCTATATTTTCATGTCTAACCAAAAAGTCGAGCACTCAAATTACCTCTTACCAAAAAGTCCTAACTCTTTCTAAGACAATTCTACATTACAAGTAATGCTTTCATTATGGACAACATGATCTAATGGACAACATAGTTGTCCATTTCATCGAATATTTTTTCATTTGAAACGTATTTACGAATTTCTGAATTTTTTTTATTCGGTTGGATTTGGTAGCTATGATATGAATATTGACAAATGATTGCTTGCTAGTATGATTTAAATGGTCAATTGTAATTACCAATATTTATTTATATATTTGCTTTGCAGAAACATGCTAATTTTATATTCCACTTCCATGAACTTATCTTGATTGCTGATTCACCAAATATTCAGCATCAAAATCTATTACCAAGCTCGCCGCTCTGTTCCTCTGTGCATCTCTAGGATGGGTAGATTTCTATGAGAACATCTGATAAAAATGAAAATAGAGGATGCCCCCAGCACGGCTCGACCACCAGACTTTTATAGACGGACAAGAGACTAAGGTCATTCGATTTGATCGAGGGAAGGTGCAGATGGCAGAGCGTTCGTTCTTTTCTACAGGCAGATTGAAGGCAGCAGGTTGTGGGTGTTGCGTCCCTGAACTGCACTCTAGATTGGAATCTCTACGGCACAGAGAAAAGGATGAAACCCCGCTCAAGCAAAAAGCCTTTGTTCACATCACACGGCCAACTATAATGACCATTATTATGGTTGCGAAGGCGGTAACAACCTATCTTCTAACCCACATTGCACTCAAACTCAAAATCCCGAAGGCTACTGTATAGAAAAATCGAGACCACAGCATGACCAGGCTATGGCTCCTCTCATCCACCATATAAGTCGAAATATTCTAAGACTCACCAAAATATCATTCCCTGCATCATTTCTCTGCACTTCCCAGTCTTCTTTGTTATTATTTTTCACTATAAATCCCAGGATCGAAACCCCAACAACATTCACACCACCATTTTTCTTCCTGATTCCCTCTCCGGCTCTCACCACAACTGGAACCCATCCGTTCCTGGAATATGCAAACCTCACCAGGGCTGCAAGAAAACGAGTCTTTTTCACAAAATATTCTCTTCTGGAAAGGAGCTCCGCATAGGCACTCTCAAACTTGTCAAGACCACTGGTGGAATAAGGATTCTCCCTCCTCCCATGTCTCTACCAATATCTTGACCTTGGAAGAACCAAGCGCCTAAATAATGTAGGGAAGGTGCCTGACAGCAGCAATACCTGGTATTGTTTTGGGGCTTGCATTAATGGTTGCTCATTCATCATCTGAACAAGCAAGGAGCTTAGACGGTTAAATAGCCAAGAACGTAAACATCTGAGCCAACAGCTAAGGTAGCAAGAAGAGCAATGGTGCTGAACAGGGAATATGACATTTGCTTGGGAAGCTATGACATCTGTGTTTGTTAATCTGCAAGGTTGATTTGATGGAGGTTAACGTAAATTAGATCATTTGTATGTGTTAGTTGCTAATAATTCATTATGAACACATTTCATTCTATTCAACATTATCCATGCAGCATCGGCATATGTGTAAGTTACTTTTGTTGTTATATAATAAAGTTAGAAATCATTTAGTGATAACCTCACTTCCACTTTTGTTTTTGCTTCCGCTCGACTACATTGGTTTATATTAGGTATTGTTTATGTTATCACATTGTATTGACATATTTTACCCTATGTAGGGTTTCAATTTTTGAGCTAGGTTGTTACGGTTATGGTTGAAACTCGAGCCTGCTATACGCATTGGAAAATTTATTTGAAACTAGGTTTTGTTTTTCTTTTGGTCCTTTCATAGGAATGATGTTAAAATGCTTTTGTGTTTTCATCAGAGTTTTTATATTGGGTTGTTTTAATGCAAATTGTTTCATGAATTTTCCCGGGTTTTGAAACATTTTTGTTCATCTAAAGGAACCGTTGTTACAACATTATGTGGAACTAAGCAATTTATATGAAGTATCAGTGTTGCATCTAACTGATGAAGGTTTATCATAGCTTTGTTGTCTCTTCATGTCATGGGTTCTATTGTCATAAACTGTTAGGTATTGGGTGCTACTATTTTGTTTATCAGAATTTTCTTGAAGATCATAAAGACTAGGCATCATTTATTTTGTGCCGGTTTATCATAGCTTTGTTGTCTCTTCATGTCATGGGTGATATTATCAAAAGTAGTTAGGTATTGTGTGTTACTATTTTGTTTATTAGAAGTTTCTTGAAGATCACAAAGACTGGCAATCGTTTTCTTTTACTGATAACTAATATTGCTTAGAATTGGTTTCGCATGTATATTTTAAAGTGTAGCAATTGTCAAAGTGTAAACATGTAGTGCATTTAAGAAAAGTATTATCAACGTGTAAACATATCTTTGCTCACTTCTACTTCAATATAAAGAGACTTGATTAAATTTTAGCAGGAATTATAAACTCTGCCCTCCCTCTCAACAATCTAGAAATATAAAATCACAAGGTCTAACAAAACCTACGATGTTTTCTTGGGGTATCATTAGTGGTGATTTCAATTTCCATCCCCTATACTAAAAATGATTCTCTGAGGGGTTGGTTTTTGAATCATTCAGCCTTGAATGATCCAACTCATAAATGGTGATCTTAGCTAAGGTTTCCTCCTTGCCCATGTGTTCCTTGATTTTTCTTTTGGTCTGCAACTTTGTTGGTCATCAATGTGACATGGTGGAACTTTATTACTTCAACCTTTTAATTTTTAAGAAAGTTATCTAATTTGAGGTTCAACTATGTTTCTTGTTTAATAATGGGTTGCAGTATATGAATAATAACCTTGGATTCTCCTTCAACAATGTATTTACACCTAGCTGCGCCTGGATTGCCCTAGGCTACTCCATCATAGTTTACTCTGATTTTGCCTTTCTTTGAATGTTACCAGATCTTCACCTTGCTTTATGGTTGTGACTTGCCTCATATCTACTAATGAAACATGATTTTGCACTCTTATGAATGATCCCTTTTTG
Source organism: Pinus taeda (assembly GCA_000404065.3). Taxonomy (NCBI): domain Eukaryota; kingdom Viridiplantae; phylum Streptophyta; class Pinopsida; order Pinales; family Pinaceae; genus Pinus; species Pinus taeda. The sequence continues at coordinate 97,213 of APFE030679686.1, forward strand.
TCAAGACTTGAATATGGATTTATTTATTCTTTCTTATGTATTTCGAGTATTTGATGTTCATATTTTCTTTTATTTAAAATGGAGAAGTGAAAAACAATATCTCAAGTTGTGATACTTATTTCTATATATCAAGTGTCTATTTAGAATTGTTACTTTTTGCTATGTGCCATTGCAAAACATTCTCTTCATAGGGGACTTTCTAGTTACAATCTCAATGAGGTTATTGGAGCAAAGCAAGAATGACATTTTATCAGAGGCCCACTAAGGACCAGGATTAAGGTTTAGAAAAGGACATTTTTCAGTGATATTAAATACTTGTTATGATCTCTTTAAATGACTAGAGGCATGTTTATTTTATCCTTTGATTGTATGCGGCCAATCCTGTAGGCTACTGCTATCTCCTATGTTTTCCATGAACATAGTCTTAATAATTTTGTATGCTTTTGAATAATCCCACCACACCCAGCTTTTCCTGTATTGCTCTTAGTTGCCCCATGAAAATTTACTTTTCTTTGGTCATCATTTTCATGTTGTCTGATCTTCTTGGGGGTTGTCATCCAAAATTTATCAATAAAATAGAGTTGTACTTTACTTATTCAGAGAAATGATTTTTTGCTATAGATTCTACGACAATTGGATTCCCTTTCCCTTCTGCCACTCTAGGAGAATGCTAGATCTAACTAAGCTCACAAACAATCTTGTTGCATGTCTCGAACTAGTAACGTTGGATCTAGAAAATATAACGCACATAGAATTGCTACAACCTCATTTCTGTTTACGTGGGATGAGAACCCTAACATCCTCTCTTTTGTATTGCACCTTTTTTCAGCTTTTAGTATTTATATTGTACTCTTCCCTTTTGTATAGCTTTTGATAGTTTTAACTTTTATTATAGGTTGTTGGAGCAAAAGCAAAAATGACATCCTATCAAGAATCTTGTACCTAAAAATGTAGAGTTCTCATATAGCAACTTTAAATACCTAGGATGATATATTTGCCTTATGACCAGAGCTCTCTTTATAGTGTCAATGATTTTATGATCTGTGGCTTGTAGTGTCTCCCATGTTTTCAATATACAGAGCCATGTTAATGTTGTTAGGATTGGGAGGAATTCCTCATAGTCTACTTTGCCTTCATTTACCTTATATTTTCCTTCAAATTTTCATTTAATTTTCCCTACTTTTGTACGTTGTTAGATCTTCTCCTAGTATTGGTTAGCTAACCTTTATTGATGAAGTAGAGTTGTATTTTTTTTAATAGAGAACAATTATATTTGTATTGCTGAGGAACACACCTCAGCTATAATAGGAAGGAAGATAGAAAAAACTAAACAGGGATTATGAATTTTGAATGATCATTAGTGTGAGGAGCACCCATACCCATACCTTCTTGAATTGTTACTTTTTGTTATGTGCCATGGCAAAAAATTGTCTTCATAGGGGACTTTCTAGTTACAACCTCAATCAGGTTATTGGAGCAAAGAAAGAATGACATTTTATGAGAGGCCCACTAAGGATCAGGATTAAGGTTTAGAAAAGGGAATTTTTTTAGTGACATTAAATACATTGTATGATCTCTTTAAGAGACTGGAGGTATGTTTATCTTATCCTTTATATGAAGTATCAGTGTTGCATCCAACTGATGACTGCCTTGACTACTACAGATTAGTTGTATGTATTTGTTCATTACAATGTATATTCTTATGTTATGGCATTTTAAAAATATGGATTTTTATTGTGGTTTGTTTAGTAGTTACAAATTTATTTGGTAAAAGTGATAACATCCAAACTGTTATACATCCCCTCTCTGTATGATATTTTATACGAGTTTATCAGAGCTCTATTGTCTCTTCATGTCATGGGTTCTACTGTCATAAATTGTTAGGTATTGGGTGTTACTATTTTGTTTATTAGAAGTTTCTTGAAGATCATAAAGACTCGGCATCGTTTATTTTGTGCGGGTTTATCATAGCTCTGTTGTCTCTTCATGTCATGGGTGCTATTGTCAAAATAAGTTAGATATTGTGTGTTACTATTTTGTTTATAAGAAGTTTCTTGAAGATCAAAAAGACTAGCAATCATTTTGTTTTACTGATAACTAATATTTCTTAGAATTGGTTTCGCATGTATCTTTTGAATTGACTGCTGATAGCCTAATAATAATGGAAGTTGACTAATAGGCCAATGATAAGGAGAAAGTAGTTTCATGATCATATGATATAGAATAATGATTGATCATATGATGTTGATTGTTGCATATACACTTGTACATAGTTGCATTGACATGATTTGATATAAAGTGGAGAGTTACAATGTAATATCTACTAGTGGTAGGAGCACTAGTTACTCCTCTTTTGTGTCCTAGTAGTAGGTGTTCTACCAATCGACTACAAGTTCTGTCCACTACTATTGGCTTGGTCATTGTAATTGCCAAGAGGTTTAGAACATGAAGCCAATGTCTTCTAATTGGTAGGATTGGATTTAGGTATCTCAGCTTCTATGGTGCAAGTAAGATGGAAGGTATGTTATAAGGAACTAACATAGAATAGCTCTAGTGCCTTCCTTAGATGTGGAACTATTCCAAAAATGAACTTAAGATGGACAGTGTCTTTGGAGTCTCTTATCTCGAGCTTGATTGACATTTTGTTGAAAAATCAATAAACTGTTCAATGGATTTTGACACCAAGATAACCATGATGAAGATGATCAGAATGAAAGTGAGACAAAAATCTATATAAGGATAACTTGTATTTGTAGAAACTAGACCGAGAAACAAAATAAAACAAGATTAGCTATTTATTTCCATTTTTATGGTATCCACATAGCGTCATCCAAGAAACCAATTTTTACATAGTAATTTCTTAGTTCATATTAACTACTAGTTCAGGCAGGTCAACTTACTATATAAAGGACTCAAATTATATTAATTCATGGTTTCTATGCAGGATTAATGAATGATAATATGGCTTGTTTAGGGGTAGTTCATGGATTGAAGGATGATTTCATGGGATGTGAATTTTGAGCCATACTCTATGGTTTCTCTCCTTTTCCTTGCTTTCAATAATTGAGTTGAGGCCTCCATGCTTGGTTAGTGCCCACTACCTTTGAATTCCCTTGCCAAGTGTTCCTTTCTGAATGGATCATACCAATTCCAACAAATTGGGTGTAGTAGATGGCAAAATTGCCCTCTAAATAGAGCTTAGATTATTGTGGAGTCCTTTTCTTGGTCCTTTCATATGTAAATTCTATTATAAATCAAGTGAGTTCTCGAACTAGCAAAGAAATAAGACTATGTCTATGGGTGTGGATGTAGCTTTTGAGGCATTCCTTTCTTTCTATCTTTTAAAATTTTTGTATAATTTGGATCTTTTGGGACTCTATTGTTATTCAACTTCATTTGAGTTTGAAACCAAATTAATAGAAATATTCATCAGTTTTTGGCAGCTTCGTTGTTCCTTTCACACAGTTTTTATCTGTTTTACAATGCCCAGAGTAGCTACAATTTGGTGAATCTCTAACTAATCCAAAGAGAAAAATAGAAGGATTGCCCAACCATTTCCCTTCTTACTTGGGCCAAAGGAGTAAGGGGTTGATGGGGTGATCCGTTACAACTGTATTAGTATCCCAATGCCACTGCCCACCATTTGTCATACATTTGACAAGACAAGTGACTCAACCCATACTTTCATGACTTTATAGCAAATTTTGGAAATGTTCTTGAAAGTTTAGACATTCATTGTGTTATAATGAACGATAATATGATTGGTTTAGAGGTAGTTCATGGTCCTTCCATATGTAAATCCTATTATAGAGGTAGTTCATGGTCGTTCCATATGTAAATTCTATTATAAATCAAGTGAGCGCTTGAACTAGCAAAGACATAAGCTTATAACACTAACGAGAAAATTGATGTTAAATTTGTGTTGTGGATCCTAAATGTGAAAAACATCCATAGTAGAAAACCTAAATATTATCAAGCCATTAATCTTTACCAATAGATAACAACTATTTGGATTTGGATCTGCTTGAACTAAATCTGTTTGAACTGCGGCTTATACCTCCGCTGCTAGATAATTAATTGGTTCTGGTCATGGATCGGCCTCTCGAACAATCGGCTCTTCCATCTGTCCTTGCCTCTAATTATGTATTTAAATTATATATGGAAATGTGAAAAGAAGCTTTATGCCTACATAAGCTCGGGGTCAATAATTACTTCAAATCCATATGCTGCTATTGGCACTGGAATGACAGGTTAATGCTGGATCTTCTTGAGATATAACTACTAACACCTTTTCTATTAGTTGTCATTTATATTAAAATTCAATTCTTTATTTCTTTATCAAATTTTTCTTGTTCAATAACTACATACGTAAACAGGAATATAACAACACATTGTATTGGTATCCTAATGCCACTACCCACCATTTGTCACAAATTTATGAAACTACTGTGACCATTACACTAGTACTTATAGTAGGATATATGCCAAGTTCTACAATTTGTTAGCTTGTTTTAGGGTCAAGGTCAGCCACATTAAATTATATGTGGTTCTGCTTCTAGTAGTGGGCAAATTCTCTTAAAGAATGAGGTACATATATTGCTTCCCGATTTACTTGGAGATCAAATTAGCAATTGCTGCTACCACCCTTCTTTGGTTACTGTTTTTCCTTGCAATTAATATTAAGCTTTATGTTCTGGTGGTGAAGAACTGATTTTGTCTTTTCTATGCAATCTATTGACCCAAATTTATTAACATTGGTTTTACTTAACATTAGCAAGGTTAGCATTGAGAAATATCAACAATTCACTACTTCATTAACATAGCAGACTACTTTGCTTAGATTGTAGCATTATTTTATTAATCTAATACACTATTCATCAATTATTGTACTGATGATCAATGCGTTTTTTTTTCAATGTCTTCTAATGGACCTGTTCACTCGATGTCGATATTGTCATTCTGAATAGCACAGTGCACATTTCTAGTTCCAAAGGTACACAACAATCACTCCCTGTTCTACATTTAATTTCAGCTAAAACTGACATAAGCACTCTGAGCAGCTCAATACACATTTGCAGTTCCAAAGGTACACAACAATCACTTCTTGTTCTATATCCAGTTTCATTGTTCAACTTGTTGTTATGATTCTGTGACTTGTAATTGCATTGCATTACTAAACGTATTATTGCATCGAACACTTAGTTGTCATCATGTCTAATATGTATGAGAAACACAAATTGCAATTAGTCTTGGGAAAGCATCACTTATTTCATGTGAACAATTTCTCATATCTGATTGGAGACTGTTTATTCGATAGTTTAGAACTTTTGTTAGATTTTCGATACACATCAGTAGAGCTAAGGAAAGGAACAATAGAGTATTTTAGAGACTGTCTCAAAAAAAAAAGATAGAGAGGCATTTTTGTCTTACGAACATGAACTGCATGAAGAGTCACTTAAAGAAATGCACAACATTAGGAACCATGAAATCTATTTAGACAAAATGGCTAGATCTGCCTCAAAAAATATACCACTAGGATATAGAGGTCTATGGGGGGTATTTTTTGTATCCATTGGCTCTCAAATTGGCTGAAAATTCCAATTAGGGTTTGGTCCAAAACAAACATGAGAATTTATTTACACTTCCATTCAAGTGTTTTTTTTAACAAGAACGATTATGGATTGTATTAATGGGTCGGTCTAAATACCAATCTTCTAATTACAGTAGGACTGGGCACGATCCAATTGGATTAGTCCTTCTGAGACGCTATTAGATTTGCTTTCCACTTCCATCTCCTTTTGGGATCAGCAATTGCGCTTATTTCTACAATTTTCCCGAGTTTAAATATACAAACAAACAGCTTTAGAATCAAGCAAAAAAACATATATGCTGAAATGATTTAAGGAATTGGGACCCATGCTTCTTCCCCATCTCTTTTCATTGCCCCGGCCGATAGTTGTGTGGATTTATTGGCTTCAAGATCTGCCTCCTTATTGTTGGCTCTCAACACGTGATAGTATTTCAGATTTTGGAACAATTTTGCCATGCTTCTGATTCTTTGGATCAGCCTTGCTAATTTTAAATCCTGTGGAGTAGAGTTAGTCACCATGAGTTTGATGATCACTTAGGAATCCCCAAGGATATTAGCCTCCTTGATTTCCAGCTTCAAGAGCTGCTTGAGTCCTTGGTAGAGGGCAAATGCCTCAGCTTGGATGTTGGAATTGATTCCTAGACCCCAGGAAAAATGGAGGATCTCTGCACCGTCAATGTTTTTAATTAATCCCCCTCCTCCAGCGTTGCCCGGATTACCTTTTACTGCCCCGTCGAAGAAGAGGGAGTGCACCTTTTTCTTGAGGATCCAGTTTTGAAAATTCTCGCTACCTTTTCCCCTTATTTGCCATTCCTCAAGGGGAGCCATGCTTCTAATATTTTGATGAAAATGCAGGCTCAATGAGGACCCCCAATCTCTAGCTGAGGTTAGAGTCATCTTTATGTTCTCCCAAACATGCTTTTAATTGAATCTTTACCTTGGCCGCCACCGTCTTAGCATTGTGTTGGATGTTCCTGAAGATTCTGCTGTTGCGCTCTATCCATAGCTGCCAGCAGCAAATTTTAAGCAGTGATGCCCAGGTCGCTTTGATCACTTTATTTTTGGGAGAGGGCCTGGGATAACAAGTTTTGCAAGTGGTGAACAGATTTATTATGGCGGCCAGAAGCTCGAATCTGGGGGTCCAATAGTCCATTAGTTCTCTCCAGACCTGAATGGAGAACATGCAACTGAGAATCAGATGCATGGTGCATTCCTCAGAGTCTTGGCACAAGGAGCACCTGGATAGTCCGTAGAAGTTGCACCTCTGGAGTTTATCTTCGGTTAATATTTTCCTGTGGCATAAAAGCCAACAAAAAAAATCAATTTTTGGCAGCATGGAGATGCCCCAAACTGTCTTCCACGGGGCCGGGTCTGGAGGCACATTTGGGATTGCAGCAAGGCACGCATATCCCTAGGCAACTGTATATTTTGCCGACTGATCGCCCCAGCCTTGCCTATCTTTCATGTTGATGCGCGTGGGTGCAATTCCGTTCAATAATTTGCAGAGGTGGATGATCTCTTGGTGGAGGTCTGAAGGCGGATCCGACAAACTCCAGCCTGCCCATTGCGTGCCATTCCATGTGGATATGTCCCACAGCTTAGTTTTCCTGACTGCCGTCAACCATTCTTTAAGCGATTTCACCTTTGGGAAATCTCCTATAAGCTCGTGATCCTGGAATCTCCTGCTCTTGCATTTTTTTGTTTAGATGGAAACTAAGAACTGAAGCTTGAATAACAAACAATAGAGGAGACATGGGACAGCCATGTCTTAATCCTCTTGTAGCTTTGAAGAAACCTGCAGATCTACCATTGACTAAAGGAGCGATCCATGGTTCCGAGATGAAAGCCCAGATCCAATTGATAAATCTCACCCCAAAACCAAATTTTTTCAACACATTCAAAAGAAAACAATGATTAACTCGGTCAAAGGCATCTACTAGATCTAGTTTCATAGCCATACCTTGTTCTTTGCGCTGCTGACTTGATAGAATTGCCTCTTGGACTAGTGTGAAGTTGTCCACCAAATGCCTTCCATGGATGAAGCTTCCTTGGTTCTCTGGAATGATTTTAGGAAGTATATGCTTCAACCTGTTAGCAATAACTTTTGTGATCAGATTGTAGCCAATGTTACACAGGGATATGGGGCAAAACCTATTGAAGGAGTTGGCTCCCTTTTCCTTGGGAATGAGAGCAAGGAAAGAGGAGTGAGTACTTCCTCCTAGTTTTTGGCAAGCCTGAGATTTTTGAACCATTTTATATAAATCTTTCCCCACTATGTGCCAGCGGATTTGGAGAAAAGAGGCGGAAAAACCATCAGGGCCTGGGGATTTATCTGGTTTCATGGCATAGAGGGCCCTTTTGACTTCTTCCATTGTGACTTTGTTTTCTAGATGGCAGTTCAACTCAGCAGTTATTGAAGTGGGTACCCCGTCCAGCAAACAAAAGTTCTGATCCATATTCGTCTCTTCACTATACAGGCATTTGAAATGTTGATGGGCTGCATGTTTAATGTTTGCAAAGACTTTTTGTATGGTGACAGCTTCCTTAATTTCAGTTATAGAATTGAAACCTTTCCTGGCTTCAACTTGTTTGTGGAAGAATGAGGTATTTCTGTCGCTTGCCTTTAGCCAAAGACATCACGATTTGATCCTCCACGTTTCCTCTTCGGCCAGACAATATTTATGGTAATGCTATTGGAGATGGGCCTCTTTGTCTAAGATTTCTCTAGATATATATGCCTCTTCTGTGATCAATTGATGGGCTTCAAGCTGGCTTTGGATATTTTTCCTTTCAGCTATTGGATTGACAAGAGATTTGGCCCAGCACTTTAAGGGCTGATTTCAATCTCCTAAGTTTTTCTTCCCAAATATAAAATGGAGATCCACTGACAGGCTGGGACCAACTTTCTTTGACAATCTGCAAGAAGATGGGTTCCTTGATCCATAAAGGGCTAAACTAGAAGGGAATGGGGCCAAGGTCAGCGTGAGCTCGAAGGGTTAGCTTGATTGGCTTATGATCAAAGGCACTACAAGGGATAATGTGCATGCTAGTGTCTAGGCCAAGCAGAAGAAAGGAGCTATGCACCAAGAATCTATCCAGCCTTGCTGCAATATGGCCAGGACCTATTCTTTTATTGGACCAAGTGAACTTACCTGAGGAAGGCTTGATATCTAGCAGATCCCAGTCTTGGAGGAGATCCTCTACCCATTCCCTTGTCGGGTCTCGCACAATGCAGCCTCCTCACTTTTCAGAGGATTGAGAGTGATGTTCAAGTCACCTACTATGATGACATTTTCCAGATTGCCCAGATCTGCTTGCTGCCTTAAGGAGTCCTAGCAGATCTTTTTTCTCCAGCGTTGACCAGGACATAAACGTTGAAAAGACAAAAAATTTCTTTTGTAATTAAATGATGCATCTTTAACATCGCCCAGTGGGTATTTGATGCCTCTACCACCAGCGAAAACCTGCTTTCGTTCCAAAGAGTTCCCAACCCTCCAGAGGCTCCTTCGGCTGAGACAGTTGTTGCGTTACTCTTTTTCCAAAGTTTTTTGCTTACTTGAAGGAAATTTGGCTCCTCCATCTAAGTCTCCTGGAGAAGGAGTATGTCTGGGGGCTCTATTCTTATTAGATTTCGTATAGCCTCTTCTTTGTTTTTGCTGCCCATACCCCTACAGTTCCAGGAGATTATCTTCATTATTTACCTTTGCTTGGCTGGGCTCCCTTGAAGCCTTGATGTTGATTTCTTACCATCTTCGGCTTTTTTCCTAACAGCTTCTCCAATGTTGGTTGGCTGCCCTGTAGTTTATTTTGTACGTTTCGTGCTCTCTTTTCTCCCGATCCGTTTTGCGCCCTCTTGTAGATCTCCTTACAGAGGATTGGGATTCTCCTATTTCTCCTTCCTCCTCCGATTCTTCTGATTCTTGATCCTCCTCCTTGACTACATCGGGGGTTCCTTTTGAGCTTTCTGCGGCTCCCGTGTCTTTAAAGTTGGGTGGTTGGGAACCTTTGTCTGGGGACTCTCACTTTTGAACTACCACTTCATGGGAGCCCTCTGGTTGGGAGCTAAGAGGATCGAACTTGTTCTCTGGGGTGAACTTGGGCTGGGACTGTTGGATCTGCTGAGCTGGATCCTGCTGGGGACCTTTGCCGGTAGTTCATCCCGGCTTCTGGGTCTTGGAAGACATTTTAGATCTTTTAACTTGATTCCAACTGGCCTCCTTCCCTTGTGCTGCTTCATTGACCGTTCCGCAGTTTCTGGCGAACTGCCCATAAACCTGGCATTTCCAGCATTTGAAGGGCAACTGTTCATAGTCTAGCTTCTGCACATGTGTCCAGCTTCCTACTTTGAGTTTGATGGCCTACGGAAGCCCCTCCTCTAGATCCACCTCAACGCAGATCCTTGCACATTCATATTGATCCTTACTGTTCGCTCAGTCTATGAATTTCCCCAGGGCATTTCCAATATGCATCAAAGAATCCTAGTTCGAGTAATGAATTGGGAGGTTGGGAAGCCTAACCCATACCGGGATAGCTTTGGGTACGTCTACTGTTGGATCGAAGTCAGGAGTCCATTTGTTCAGATACAGACCCTGGGAGCCCATAAAGTAAGTACCATTTCGGAAGATCAGCTCTTTATCATCTTTGGAGGTGAATTCAAAGAGGAAGAATCCCCGCCCCATAAAATATGAGGTCACACTTTCTTTGATAAGCAGCGACCATTTCCTTTTGACCCAACTCTCTGTTGACTTGGGATCATAGATCCTCGACTGATCGGGCTCATGCACTTGGATCTGGGAAGGTTGAAGGGGCCGAGCTGGGGCAGGAGCAGCGCTCAGAGCAACGCCAAGTTTTTTCTACACTTCCATTCAAGTGTTGGAACAAATACTCATGACATATTATTCCATGACGAGGGTCCTCTGAATGGGCACTTCGAACCTTTGGTTCGTAGGCACTCTACAATGGATTGTACCTTCTAGCAACAAAGCAACACCTCATATGAACAAATGAACTTATCTAGTAAACAAGATCACATTGAAATATTTCTTATTTGAAGTAAAGAAGATACAAGTGAAATAAAGTTATCTCGTGCTAACACTGAAACATATGATGTAGCAACTGCAACAAATACTGAGGAAGTTGTGATGTTTCATTCAACACATTCCTCAATTTGTTGAAACTAAATTAAAACCATCTTATCACTTAAACAAGCACAAGAGAAGTTTATTTTTGCGTGTGCTTAAGGACACTGCTCAAAAATTTTTGAAAAGGAAAAAAATAGGCATTGGGTATAACAAAATCACAATGAAACAATAATTAGTTCTAGAAAATGTAGAAGATGTTAGTGAGACACTGAGATTTCGGTCACTTAGAAAGTTGAAAAAACACATTGGAAACAAAGCACAAACAAAAATTGTAACTTTTTGTCTATCAGGAAAAAAGATGAAAAGGTTATCTTTTCATTTGGTTAAAGGAATTATTCAGAAAAAATTGAAAACATAGAAAATAAAGCTTGCTTTCAACACAACAACAATGGAACAAGAAATAGTCATAGAAAACTTGGACTGCAGTCCATCTACAACAAGATCAAAGGATCTTTTAGTGTAATCAAAGAAATTAGGAAAATATGATCTATTGATTCAATCAAGATCAATGAACAAACTAACAGAATTATCAAAGTTTGAACAAATATATCGAACACAAATAACTGATACACCTATTTTCGATTGTTCATCATGTGAAAGAACTTTTTCAAAAGAGACATTTTCTTCATGAAACAAGGAAATCAAAAAACACAAAAGAAGATGAGGAAACTATCTACAAGTTTTGAGAATGTTAAATCTAGTGTTGCAAATGGCTATATTTGTAAACATTGCAAAAAATCAATTGAACATGAAACAATTGGTAAATATTAAGTTCCTGAACAGATAAGAGGAAACAATGCCACTAGAACACTCACACAACTCACTAGACTAGAACAAAGACTAGTTGCGTTAAGGTTTCCCTTCTTGCAAGTAAAAGAAATGGGTCATCGACATAAGAAGCCACAACTAGGCTTAACTAGAGGAGTCATCAATGTCCCCACTAACATTTCTAGAATTCAATCTGCATTTCCTCAAACTATAAAACACACTAACACAGTTGTCGTTGTTGTCAAAAAGAGTTTAAGATTCAAAAGTGCTTATGCATTTGGCCGAGTTCGAGTTCACAAAGTGATGAAAGAATTAAAAAAATTATGCAAAAGAATGCTTTACAAGCTCGAGAACACTACCATAAATGACAATTGGAAAGAGGAATTCCTACAAAACCAAGAGGCATATCAAAGTTCAAGTGAAGCTGAAGATAATGAACATGATAACCAAGAAAATGATGAACCAATGACAAAAACATTGGTCCATGGATTCATTGATGCACATACTATCCATGACCTTGTAAATAAACAAATTAACATTGCACCTACTGCTGGATACATGCCATTAGGAATCTTCAAAGATAAGTACTCAGAAGAAATGAGTTTTCCATTGCTTTTCTATGGCAACAGATGCCAAACTGACATCTCCAAAAACTTTACATATCAAAAGATTTGTCACTGGGAAGTGCTTCATAAAATCCACAATTTTTCTTATCATACTACTAACGTGTTCTATAAAGCATTTCGAATTATCATAAATCAAGTCTTGAATACAATGTGGATTAGAATTAGAAAAGGGCAGTTAAAAGGTAGGAAACTAGTCGCAAAAGACGTTAAGTCAAAACCGAACCTAGATTGTATTTTAAAGTCTGAAATTGGGTACATGTACCTAAAAACAATTCATACCTCACCTGAATACCACCAGCAAATGCGCAACAAACTCTATGCAATGATTCGACAACTAGGGCTGCCCACTTTCTTTGTGTCCTTTAGCAGTGCAGAGCATCTTTGGGATCCTCTAATGCACGCATTGAGAGACATAAAACAAAACACTAGAAAACAAAACACAAATGAACTCGATGAAAATGAGCCTAGCTCATTAATAAGAAACGACCCTGTTACTTATGTATGTTACTATAGGTCTAGGAGGGATGCACTACATCAATTGATATCTCATGATCACAAGTATTATGGAGAGCTCAATGACTACTTCTATGTAACAAAATTCCAAAATTTGGGCAGTGAACATGAACATGGCTTACTTTGGATAAAATCTGCACTAATCTATTGCCAAAATACAAGCATTGAAGTCAAAAAATTTGTTGACAAATACTTGTCAACTAATTCATTGCTAATTGCAAAGGAACTTAGAGCTCTACAACACCATTGTCACACAAAAAGTTGTAGGAAGCATAGAAATTCTAATTGCAGATTTAATTTCCCAGTACCACTCATGAATTACAAAAATACTTGAGCCTCTTGAATTTGATAGCAATAAAACAAAAGCACATGCGAAGCTAATCTTTGAGACAATAAACTATACAAGATACAGTGAAAATGATACATTTTATAGCTTCTTGGATAGCCTTGGACTAGTACATAACGAATACATACACGCCATCCAATGTACTCTAAATCGAACAACTCTGTTATTGCAAGGAAAACCAGCTAGCACCTGGACAAATAACTTTTCACAACACATTTCAAGAATTTGGATTGCAAACACTGATTCCCAATTTGTACTTGACTCATATGCAGCTCCAATGTATTGCAGTTCCTATATGACAAAAGAATATAAAACACTCACAAGAACATTTAAGAACATACATGAAGATCATGTCAGAACAAAATCTGACATCATAAATACCATTTGTTCTTTATGGAAATCTTTGGTCAACTTGCAACAAATGTCTACACAACAGGTAGTGCATATTGTGTTATCACTTCCACTAAATTGTAGTTCACGAAAGTGTGTCTTCATTAACACATCTCTTGTCGATGAACGTGCATTTGTTCTTAAAAGAAAAAAGGACCTGCAAAAGGAAGCAGATGACTCATAAGACATAATGTGCTCATCAATCATTGACTACTATGTTCTATGACCTATAGCTATTGAAATTCTATGTTTAGCAAAATTTGCATTTAGTTATACAAAGAAAAGACAAAAACATAGAAAATCAAGTAGACCATATGTCGTTCGATGTGTTAGATATAAAAATACAAGGACATTGAAAATTACTGTAGAGAATAATTAGTGTTATACTATCCCTATCGAGTAAGTGAAACTACAATTAAGAAACATCACGCAAGTTGGCAATCTGCATATCTTGCATTTGAAGAAACAGTCAAGCAAAATGAACAAAAGTTCAAATTTGTTACAACAACTACATGGGGTGACATAGATGATGCAATGCACATAGTAGAAATAGAACTGAACAAATATTCAACATAGATAGTTTAAAATCAGATGAAATAGAAACTATAACATTTAACAAATCGATAGATGAAAAATACGAAAACTATGACTTCCAAAATGACTTGGAACATTTCCAAGATACAAAGAAATTTGCTCTACGATCTACAAGGTCATATGAAATCGTCAAACAACCACATATACTTGAAGACATAGAGTACTATGAGTTTATATGACAATTAAACACAGAACAAGCAAGAATAGTCACTGATGTTGTAACAAGAAAATTGTACAGACCATATGAACTAATCTATTTGTTATTAATAGGAGGTGCACGAACATGAAAGACACACACAGCTAAGGTAATCTTCCAATCCTTAGTATGCATACACAATGTGGCATTGCCTTATAACCCATCACAACTAATAGGAATAATCACTACATACACGGGAAAAGCTGCTTTTAATGCTGGTGGCTTGACATTGCATTTTGCATTCTATTTTCCCTTGAATAAATTAGATTTCCCCTCACTAAACAATAGAAAACTAGACACATTACCAAATCACTTCCAACAATTGCGTGTACTCCTCATAGATGAGGCATCGCTTGTTGGTGCAACAACACTATATCAAATTGATAAGTGACTCCGACAAATCTTACACACACCAACTTCATACCTTGGTAATGTTGACATGATATTCTTTGATGATCTTTACCAAGAAAACCTAGTAGGAGACTCTCTGATTGTTGAAAACCCAAAAATCAACAAAAACATAATTCCATATGACTTTTGGGCAGAGAAAATAAAATGTTATCAATTACACACACCAATGCGTCAAAAAGACCCATTGTTCATCGATGTACTAAACAGGATGAGAGTAAACATGCAAAGAGATCAAGATATTGCTTACATAAACAATAATTGCTATAGGCCCACACCTTTAAGCCCATCTTTCCCATACATTTTCTATCGAAACAAAGATGTCCACAGTCACAATGCAAAAATGCGTTCACTAGCAAGGGGGGAAGAAATAATGCTCATTGCAATTCACAACTACGAGATTCCTGGATCGAGCTATTTTGCCTTTGATAAAGCAATCTCATTGCCATCAACAATTACAGTTAAAAAAAAACATGTTAGTTGAACTATATGCAGGAAACCACAATACTAACGATGGATTGGTTAATGGTGCTTAAGGGATTTTCAAATCCTATTCACCTAATAACAATAGACCTGACATTGTCTGGATAGAATTTTCAGACACAGAAATTGGGAAACAACAAAGAAACAAATTCAAACAGTAATACGATATAAATATATTGCCAAATTGGACACCAATCTTTCAAATTGCAAAATCACTAGCAATGTCTCATAACAAATTACAAACAATTCAAAAACAATTTCCAATCCAATTAGCCTGTGCACGAACAATACATTGAACACAAGGGTTGACATTAGATCATCTTGCATTTGACGCAACTGGTGTCACAAAACATGGTCTAGTCTATACTGCACTATCATGTGTTATGACTATTGACTCACTATACTTGATTAACAAATTAGCGCAACAAAACTTCCATGTCAAAAAAAGATAATCAATGAAATGGCACAACTAGAAACAATTGGTGCATGGGAACTAGAATTCGCAAAGAACAAAGTTGATAACAAGAATGTTTTATCAATTGCAAGTCTAAGCACATGTAGTCTACGTGCACATCTTAGTGATGTGATCCATCACAAGGACTTAATGGACAATATGATTCTCTATTTTCAAGAACTCATTTGTACATTTTGCCAATAGACAAAGAATCCTTATCATTCAATTTTTCCATTGCACATTCTACACATGGAATTCTTACTTGTAGAAAAAAAATATCTATTAAAGCAACAAAGACATTTTGCAAAAACAAAACAGAGCTTACACTAATTGACATGTACTTTCAACAACCAATTTTCTTAATGAACATTTATGCAGCACCATTTGAACATGTATCCACAATAATACAAATAAATAAAGGAGAAAAATTACAAACTACATATACCAATTGTGTTTTATTAGTCATTGGTGATTTCAACATTGATATCCAACTACAAACATCTCGTAGCAAAACCTTCATATAGTTTATGGAAATGGAAAACTTACAAGAAATAACAAGTAAACTATCTCGACAAGAAAAACAATAATAGACCATATCTGGACAACCTTGCCCCATAAAACCATGTGAAATAAATGTGATATGGGCATATTGGTCTGATCATAGCATATTCTATGCCCTACCACATCTCTAATGACACTTTTCTGTGCATTATGCTAAACATGCCATAAAAAAAGTCTATGTTTTCCACTTTTTTTGCATCTTTTGTTTTCCCATAGCAAAATCAATGTAACATTGAGATACAAGTTTCTGTACAATTTGCTAAACACACATTCGAACAAATTCTATGTTCTCCAAGCAACATCAATGTCCAATTGACATACTAAGAGTCTATGTTTTGCAGTTTCCTTGCACTACTTTGGGCAAATTGATCTAGGTATGTAACAACACATAGAATAACATTATGCATAGATTTACTATTGCATAGAACACATTTTGCTTGTAAACCTAACAGCTTGTACTCATGCCCTATATAGGTAAATAATATGAAAAGGAAACACGAAGAAATTACTGTTCCAGAGACTTGAAGCTTCTCAGAATGTGATAAAAAGTAACTAAACAAGCTTTATATCTGTTCTTACAAGTTTTATAATGCAAACAATATGTTAATTCAGATTCTTTTAATATTGTTCTACAGGCAAAAACAAGAAGAGGAATCTGAAATAAAGGCTAACCATCAACAATGCAATCCAATCACAATACAAGAATTGAAGAGCCTGAAACTTGGAACAATCTTTCACGGTCACATCCTTGTAATATATAAAACAATACTCAATTAAATACACAGAATTGAATTGTTACATGCTGACCTAGTTGATAGCAAAGGGAATATGGCAATTACACTGAATGTGCCACATAATCTCATTCCTAATATTGAAGCTGAACTTGTAGTTTTCTAGGGAATTTGTATGAGAGATTTTAAGATCTCTCCAAAAACAATTTATGACCATGGAGACTGCACTTGCATATTAATTCTACATGATAAAAGCACCGTAGAAACAATCCGAGCCATCTGTAATGAGTAAAAATTTGTACCAACAACAATAATTCACCAGCTCAAAAACACAACAACTGCATTCCCGATCAGCACAATCGTTGGCCTTGTAACACCTACAAAAGAAATAGGTAGTTAATATGTGCTAAATATCAAGGACCATCAATCTCAAAAAGACAAAGCCACGGTATGTACAAATTCAATCATATATAATTTTTTACATTTACTCGAACAAATTTTAAAGCAATTACTTTTAACACTAGTACATTTTGCAATTTAGGTTTATCTCTTCAGTACATTTGTATCACTTTTCAAATCCATACAAAAACAAATTTCGAAACAAGAAGCACCAATGGTGTTGTTTTGAAATGTTGTTAGAGAAAAAGAACACAAATCACTACGCATGTGCAAGTCCACCTTTATAACAGTTGTCAATTCGAACAGAGTACTTGAAGACCTAAGAAAACTAATTGTGTCAACAACAAAGGTTGTTTCATAGTTTACAAAATATAAATTTTGCTCCTTTATTTATTGTCCTCCTAAATTCTGCTCCTTTATTTATTGTCCTCCTAGCATTTCCTATTACAATATCTAATGCTAAAACTACACTAGAACATGAACCAGGTAAAAGGAATGTTGAAGATGTCAAGCATTCATGTGGAACCTTTTGTAACAATTTGCAACAATTTCTCTCTTCTAGCAGATACATTCAGAACAATTTCCGTGGATAAAATTGATTGTTCCAGATGTAAAGAGTTAACCACGTATCGACGCTGTCTGCAATTTCACTGCATTATCGAAATAGAGGAAAACATTCAGTACAAGTGCATTATGAAAAACGGTTTTCTACTATAGATTTGTACATATTTAACAGATCTTACATATGAAAAATATCTAGAGGATGTTGCTAATGTCACATACAACCTACGAGACTTCCACGTACAAAGCAGTTTTCTGTTGGATAGTTTAGATGTCATTTTGCACACAGAATAATTCAATTTCAATATAAAAGAGGATTAATCTGTTTTGTCCTCTCATGCATCCACCTACCATGGTGCTCCTCTTAAGTTGTTGCTTTTTCATGAAATTTGGTGCTCCTCCTCTATTGTTGCTTTTTCATGAAATTTGTTCAAATTGCACTACATCGACATTTTATTTCATAAACCATGCTCCCAAAAACAGTTGGCAAAATAGGTTGCTATTTTGCAAATGTAACCAGGGTGCAATTCCATGTCCTGAATCTAAACCCTGGTATCAGGGAAATAAGGTCTATAAATACTGTATCATTGATCACCAAATACTGTAAATAATAGATATTCATTTATTGTCTTAGCTTAATGCTTTGGATGTTGTAAATAATAAATATTCATTTATTTTCTTAGCTTAATGTTGTAGAACATATTGATGATCATTTCATATTCACCTTCATACCAATGCAAAAGTAATTGTGTCAAATATGGAGAAAATCACTTCCAACATTCACCTCTTTCTTGTTATATGTGTCTAAATATTCCTATCTTATTAACCCTAGCCAAACCTATCTTATTAACTATGATTTTGAGCTTATGAGCCTACCTAGATTTATTCTTTGTTTACTAGCATTTACCCTTGCAGCAGGTGCCCATCAAGAAATATATTGAAGTAATTTGTGAACAAACCAATTATGGGAAAAAGAATTTGCAAATCGATGTGACAATTTTGTCTTAGCTTATTGCTTTGCAAGGTAGACAACACTTCACATGAAGACCTGTTTGGTTGTGCACTGGGTCATTCGAACTCTCTTGCCCCTGATTAGGATTCTTTCTGTTTCACTTCAAGCATCCTGTCAAATGTCGGCCTTTCCAAATAACAATTGTATCAACTTACTTAAAAATAAACTGATCCTAACTCACATGAGACATTTAGGGTGATAGTGATGCAGAGCAGCGTTGCCTCTACGAGTTAATATGGAGAGACAAAGGGACCGTTTCTCCAAAGCTAAAAGTAGTGAAGTTTCAAACCACATTACAGGGAAGAGCCCTACAGTAGTTTCTGAAGTTTGTCCAAACAGATCCTTATAGCTGAATTCTAGATGCTAGACTCAAAGCAATATAGTGGTGTTGAGTTGAAATGAATAAACAATATGGTTGGTGAAAATGCATGAGGACATGGGCCTAAATTTTGTGCTCTTAGTTCATATCCTTCTACCATCATGCCATTCTTAACATAGGTGTGAAACCAAGAGATAACTGTATGCTTGCCCTTATTGCATAAGCATATGCAATTACTATGTACTTTTGATCATATTGATTTAACATTGTGCTCAGGATACCACGAGAAGCATTTGATTGCCAAGCCTTCTTATCAAAATGAACTAACCCAACCGATCAATCTGACTGATCCTGTTCCCTGCTTACCAAAATAAACTAACCCAACCGATCAATCTGACTAATCTGGTTCCCTGCTTACCGAAATGAGATCATAAGGGCTAAGTGGAGATTTTGTAATCTCCACCAACTGGATCTCGTTCTCTAAATAATGTATCTGCACCTTTTTTTGCTTATAGATAAACAACTGGTTATATTGTTGCTTACTCACCTGAATCACGCTTATAGATAAACAACTGGTTATATTGCTGCTTACTCACCTGAATCACCTTTTGCTTGTGATCCTATTCATATTGGTGTTTCTTCCACCTTTGCCTTTGCTTTTGCGGGATCTACTGGCATTGGCTATCAAACTGGCAGTCTGCTCAGAGTATTGCTAATCTTCAGGTTTCCCCTTTGGGTATTTACTATGGGCCTTCGTAATGTATAAGTGAATGCCCCCTTGAGGGCACCAACTCCAACTTGCTCAGGTGACGCACAGTACCCCCGCTTACACCCACAATATGCATATAAATGATCTTTGGGCTGGTCCATACTCTGCCACTTACTTCTTCCTCTTTCTCTTTGCTTCAAGTTGTTGCTACTATCCATTAACTCTTTATACTTTTGTTGGTTAATTTCACTTTGTAGCTGCTGGTTTACTTTTTCTTCTTCTTTTGTTCTGCTTGCTCCAACTTTTGCTTTGCTTCCTCCAACTTTTTCTTTGTTTGCTCCAACTTTTGATTTGTTTTCTTCCTTCCTATCATCCTTACCCTCTTTCATGATTACCTCTTCCTGTATTGAATCATGATTGTCCACCACTCCCTCCAGCAATTTAACTTCTTTGTTCCATGGATTGAATTCTTCCACAGAATCTTCTTCTTTCATCTTGATTTGGTTGCTCATCTGTGCAAAATTTCCTCCAGCATCTGCCACTAAACCTACACTCACAAACACTTGTTAGAGTCAAAGACATAAGGCATTTGTGCCTTATCTTCCTTTGGCAACAATTCAGTTTGTTGTTCTATTTCTTTCTCCTCTGTCAGCACATCAGTGTGCTGTGTTGAATTCTCAAAAGAACTCATGAGACTATCAACTAGTCTCTCTTCCACATCATCTACTCTAATGATTTCTTCCTGCTTTTGTCCATTGTAGTGAACTCCTTCCTTTGCAGTGTCAATCTGCTATTTTTCATATCCATCTCCTTTTTCTTATGATTTTGATTCATGACAATGTTTTTGGTTTCCTTTTTTAGCAATCTCTCTTGAACATCTATTCTCTGTTTTTCCAACTCCCTTCTTTGAAAATCTAATTTTCTATATAACTCAATAATGTCAATTAGAGTAGAATTTGGAAATTTCACACAATTTTCCATACCTTTCTTTGTTATTGATAAATCATTAGATGTCCTTTTTCCCTTTGCTATGTCTTTTGGATAAACTTCTTCTTCCTTAACATCTTTCAGTAGATGTCCTTCTCTTTTTCTGATTGTCTCAACAACTTCCATGGCTATTTCCACTTTGCCTATCATCATGGTGAATTGATGATCGTTTACTATGTTTTCAGCTAACATAGTATCTTCTTCAAGTCTGTCTTCAGTTTCTTCTTGTTTATCTTCCCCAAGAGCTATCCTTGTCTCACCATTTGCATTAAAATTCTCCTGCATTTGTTTTGCATCCATAGAAAAACTATCAGTCTTAAAAACATAAGATCCTATGGTCCCACTTGATGGTTCAGCCATCATATCTCCTTGTTGTTCTAAATCCTTCATATGATTTAGAAATTCTTCAATGGTCTCCTCTTCAATCTCCTGAAGCCCTTCAATTGGTTGCATGATATCTTTCCCCGACTGTATATGAGACCTATCTATTTGATCCTCTTCCAGAATAGAAATTAGATTATGTTTGTCTTCTTCCTCTTTTATGACAATATCAGCAAATTGTCCTTCTTTACATGTTTCACCTGCAAACATACACAAATTGTCAGATTTAAAACCATGTGACCGTTTGGCCTCACCTGAAGTTTCAGTCTTCAAGTCTTCATTTTCACTTTCTCCTAGAATTTCTCCTTGTTCTGGTTCACAAATGGACTCTTCCATTTCCAACTGAGCTTCTTTGAGTTTTTCCATCAGCCACTTTACTTGCCTTTGTTGTAGCATTCTCTGCAATTTATGCCACTCCACTGGCTTCTTCCTTAATACCCAACCTTGTCTCTCGCTTTCCTCAAGTATTCTCCTTAATGCATTGAGTTGTTCTTTTAACTCTGTAATTTCCTTGTCAATTTCCTCTTAACTAATCCTCTTGCCATTTTCCTTGGCATCCTCTTTCTCATATCTTCTGCTGTGGTTTCTCTCTGAACCTCTACTATGATTATCAGTAGTCATCTTCTTCTCCTCTTTTTTTATGATCTCCTCACTCATCTGCAACAAGCCTCTACAACAGCTAGTCCTCCTTGCTGCAATCTTACCTCACTAAGCTCTCCTCACTCAGTCTTTTGGTAAGCACGAGTCCTCTATCTGGAACCTCCTCTTGAGCAACACCTTTGCTCCTTCTAGGCTTCTGCAATCTCTCACTCTCTCTTGAGAACACTTCAGTTGTTCTCTCTGTCCAATCTCTTATAGGATTCTTCAGGTTCACTGCCACTTCTCCATCATAGTATTTTCCTTACTTTGTCTTCAAGAACACATCTAGTTCTCCTCTCATAGCTTCTCATGCTGTCACTTGTGAATTAGTGTAAAAACACACATTCTCAATTTAAAACAGAACATATTACCTCACTTTCAAGATCTCAGCATGATCTTGTTTCACCATTCCACCTGTACTTTGAATGGATTTCCTTTGCCTCTTGCATCTGCAAGTTTTGCTACACATCACCTTTGTGTGTCTTCCTTCTGTCAGATTAGAATCTGATCCTTCCTTGTCTGCATAAACACCTTAACACATAAATCTGCATTTAATTCTTTCACATAGAATTTCTTTTTTCTGTTTAACCCCAACAATTTTAATTACAATTCTGCTCTGATACCAAAATGATGCAGGGTACTCCTGCTTACACCCACAGTATGTATGTAAATGCATAAATACATTGTCCCAAGAATTTAACTCAAGAAGGAGTCAAATCATCAACCACAAATGGTTAAGGCCCTCTTTTATTAGTTCCTTTTTATTGGAACTCAATCACCTCGCTTAAACCTCCTATTGAGATTGTTTACCTCCTCATAACCTTCATTATCCCTTTTATTAAAGCCTTCAATTAAGTATTCCCTATCGGGACTTAAAACTCCTCCTTAACCCTTATTAACCGATCAACCACATATATATAACCTTCTCCTTTTAATACATTAGTTACATATTTTCTATCGCATGAAATCTTCTGTCGGCACATATTCCTGTTATAAACCTTTTACAAAGGAAAATAACCACAAAAAATACCTTTCAGCCTCAGTACGACCTCTGCATAGATCTTGAGGTTATCTTTATCGCAATCGCAATTGGCTCCTCTGCGGCTTCTTTAACATTGGCTCTATCGCATCCGATATGTGAACACAGAACTTTTCCAGAATACACAGGAAACACCAAAAACAAAGGAAATTCCGCTTCGAACCCTTGGGCCGAATCTCAAATAATATACACCCACATATCTAAATATTATTAGGTCCGTTCCTCCATATCAATCCTTCCATTACACTGATCACCTCGACCTCCAATTCCTCTAATCGTTGATCAGTGCTTTATCACTATCGGCGTATCGACCCTTCACTATTCTACTAGCACTAGTCCTTTGGCCTCCCTGATATGCGATAAGAGATCACTTCTGGACCGTCAATTTGGACTCTTGATCCGACGGTCTAGGATCCATCGCATTATCGCAATCACTCTTCTTGATGGTCAGACAGCTACGACTTCAAAGCGCTAATCCGATCAATCTTCCAGACCCGATAAGGGTATAAGCCACTCTTTATAAAATTTCAAATCCGGATTCCAAATCCAACTGTGTTTTGCACCGGTTCTTAGTGTAAGTAGGGTCTTCCGCTTGCGGGACTTAAACTTTGTAAACAACTCCGTCGATGCAATATTTCGCTTTTCTCCTCAACAACATCATATGAACTGTTGATCTTCCAAATCCAACGGCTGTTAAGCACTGACACTTTACTCCTTCGCTCCTCCTTTTTACTTAGTTTTTACGCTAAGTCTTTAGTTCTTGTGTGGTTTTTCTCTTGTTCAAAATTTTCGGCCTTTTTGCTGTTTTGTTGCGCGATTCCTCCTGAGCTTGGCTTTAATCTCTCTAATGGATTCAACGACCCATTATGGTCCTCCGAATCACTCTTCTCTTGAGTAGTTCTTCAGAACTCCTCCTTCTAGATCCACTGCTCAGCTACCTCTGAGCTTTGCTCTTCTGCAAAATCTCACTTCGTTATTTCACCCCAGAGCTTCCGTCTGTTCCTCAATTGGATTCAAGGATCCATTCATGATTCTTCTGAATCATTCTGTTCCTCTGCGTCCTTCAGAATTCTGTCTGCAACCTGTTACAGAGCGTACGAATTCACAAGTAGTTCATTGATAAAATACTCTTCAACACACTGACACAGTCAGGAATAAACATCTATATATATAAATATAAACAGTCAATTACATATCCGATACCCTGTGTCTCACACATGCCTGTTCTTCAATATCATGGCCTCCCTGAGCTCTTCCAGTAGGTTTACGTTTATGCCAGAAAGTTCTGTTGAACTAATCCTGGTTCGACTCCTAAATCCTCTGTCCACTTCTACCTCAATTAATTTCTAAAAACTCTCTCTCGTCCCTCGAATCATGAAATTGTTTTAAGATTCCTAATTGACTTCTAACTATTGTCATTTATTCTCCACTCATGTTCTCATTTATTTGAGAGCATTTACAACTTCCTTTCACTATCTAATTAATTCCTTAAAGGCCTAAATATTACATTAATTTTAGACTTAGGAAGCTAACTTCTCTAAAACATGACCCCCTATGTCTACTTAATTACAATGATTTTCTCTTGGGTTGAATGCTCCTGCATCATCAGGGCCGAGCCATAATAGCTACGCAATATGAGCCTTGGAGGGTGCAAGATATGGTTTGGCATGGACCGGGATAACACATACATCCCGCCCAGGGGAGCCGACAAGCACAAATTCAAGGTATAGAACCTCCCCTACTATCTTACATCCTAAGCCTTTTATAAGAAGGTAGCTTCATGGCCTAGGGTGAAGAGGTAATGTACATGAGAAGGGTTTGTCTATGTGCTACTAGATGTCTTTTAGTGCTCCACGATAGAGAAATAGATATTGGGTTAGACAGAGCTCCACAATCGAAGTTTGATGCTTGATCTGTCGTAGCTTGCTATAGATTGCCCCTGTTGCAGCTTTCTAATGCCATTGGTGCCACAAGTGGCTGTGTGGGTGATACGGGCCTAAAGTTTGTGCTCTTAGTTCATATCCTTCTACCATCATGCAATCCTTAACATAGGTGTGAAGCCAGGAGATAACTATATGCTTGCCCTTATTGCATAAGCATATGCAATTACTAGGTACTGAATTTCCAGATCATATTGATTTAACATCACCAGCAGAAACCATACTTCGCCGTCAATGGATTCCATAGATGGTTGCACATAGATTGAGCTCAGGATAGCACGAGAAGCATTTGGTTGCCATGCCTGCTTACCGAAATGAGCTAACACAACCAATCAAGTTTACGAGAGATTTTTCGGCAAAAATCACATGAAATACCATTTGTCGACGCGTTTCAAACCAACCAGTGTGGTTCATCATCAGGACAAATTGAAGAAACAGATCTAGTTTAGCATGTTAAATAGTCTGAGCAGAGCCTCCAACAGCTAACTTGACCAATGGCGAATTTTGACTTTTGGACCGGGGTCAAATTTTTTTTTTATTTTTTTTTATAATTTAACGAAAATTAGTTATATTAGGTGACCAATCCCTTAAAATATATATAAAATATAATAAATATATAAAAATAATTTTAATTGGTGTTAATAATTAGTTAAAAAGGTATTATTAAATAATTAAAAATTATAAGTTATTTAGTATGAAATGGAATTAGTTATATAAGGACCTTTCTTATAATATATGAATAATTATATGTATATATAAATATATAAAGTAATATTAATAGGTTGTTAAGATAAAGTTTAGTTGAATTAATAAATATAATGGAACTAGAAAATTAAATTAACTTAAATATCTAAATGTTAAAATAAATAAATAAATAACGAGAAAATAATCTGAGTGAACCGGTTCTACAGATTAAATTGTATCACAACTTGACTTTAATCCCACCATTACTTTCAACATTCCCGGTTCTACAGATTAAATTGTATCACAACTTGACTTTACTCCCACCATTACTTTCAACATTCACATAGAACAAGGACTAGCTACAGCACAACCCCTTATTAGTCCCTACCCTCCGGGCCTGGCAGGGACTATAGCAATCGATTTTGGTCGGTGGCTATTAGTTTGGCACGGCAACCCATAAAACTATTTCAATTTACACCAAAGTCCCTTTGAATGACACGAAAACCAAAACCATATTTTTTATTTCTTTATGCTGTTAACCAATCATAAACATGTTCGTCTTATTTGGCCTCAGTACGAGGTATACAAGCTGAAAAGTTAGGCTAAATTTGGCAAAAGTACAAGTGATTAAGAGCTTCATGAACTAATGCTAATTTTCCCTTAGCATTAATCTCGTAACATTTAATGTTAGAAATTCTTATTGCGGATGATATCTGCTAAACCATGGTTGCTGCCCACCTTGCCGCCATGTCGAAATTGCCCTGGCGTGTCAATTTGCATGGAGGCAACCGACTTTACTTGCCTCCCTTAAAACGCCTTCACCGTTTTCTTCATCTGCAATGCCGCTTCATCTGCAATGGCCCTTCGTCCATCATGCTTCATCTGCAACGGCCCTTCGTCCAAATGCTGCTCCACCGGATGCCTTAATTCTGCATCCAGAGCCTATTGCAAATGTTCATGACTTCATCAGGGAAATACTGCAATTTTTTAACTGAAACATAATTTTTAAGCATATTGTTTCTGGACGGACTGAATATGGCAGTGATTTAACTTGGATTTGTGTAGCTCTTTGGAGAAGGGATATGAAACAAATTGTGGAGACAGAGGAATGCAATTATCGGGAGGGCAAAAGCAACGTATTGCTATAGCGAGGGCCCTGCTATGTACTCATGCATAAAATTCGCAAATTCGATAAAAGAGAATAACAAAACCCAGAATGGCTTTACCTGGTGCCTGAGGTCGGCGTCCTGGGCTCTTCACTGCTTCACTATTATACTAGAATGTTTATCTTCAGTCTGTCTTAACCTCCAATATACTCTTTATTACTCTGTTCAATGGTAAGAGAACAAATACCTCAAAGAACTGCCAGTTTCACTATAAAGAACGAAATTCCTCTGTTACAGAGCACGTAACTGTGAAAAAAGAGGCTCAGAGGAACGAACGAAAACCTAAAGAGTTCGCAGCTCAAAACCTCTAGAAATAAATTAAAAAATGCTTGAAGACCGGAGAAAAACAGCGCAGCTAATGACAAAGTTTTACCTGTTTCCGTAGCTTTTGCACTCCTTTAAATTACTGTCTAGTTCATGGATGCAGCAATTAATTAATTTTACCCCCATGGATGCAGGTCAGATTACGAACTTTGCATTGCACTGCTGATGTCATATGAACTCGTGCCTTATTTGCTATAGAATTCATTGTAAGTCGAATCCACCGAAATTCGTTAAACTATGAATAGTTTCTTCTTCTGAAAATTTACCTGTCTCCGTTCTTCACTTCAGAATCCAATTCAGGACTGCCATCTACATCCTTTAACTTCATTGTCCCTGAATTTTCAATTCCCCACTAACTTGTACAGGTGGAGTTGCAATCAATTTCTCTGCAGGTCTCTCCACAGTGGCGGAGCATACATCTACTGTTTTCTCAGCCACGAGATCCTCTTCAAGGGGAATGGAGGCAGAGGCTTCCTGTTTTAGTAACTTTTTTGGTCGTGGGTTCGATCTCTGTAATTCTCACAGCTTCTTCGACGACTTTCACTTGTTCTTGGCCTCCAATCAATTCAGCTGGCGCCGTAGTAATCTGCACAAGCAAGCAATACATCATGGGATTACCCCATAGTCGGTGAAGGGAAAGTTATGCAATGTTTAAATCTCGCTCCAAATCAGTCAGAAGCAAAGTTACCAAAACAAAATTAATACTAAACATAAACATGGCAATGCAAAGACGCAGAGAGTAATTGATCTACCTCAACCCTAACCATATTCTACTATATCAAGATCTTTATATAAAACTAATAAAGGAGTAGGCTCTGCTAATTCAAACCGAGATTCAGTCGATCAGATCAAAAGCTCGATAGCTCGCGTTATTTGGCAGTGGAAATCCTGCTATACAAGTCATCAGCGTGGCCTACTTATAATACAAACCAATATGCAGTTCCTCTCAAGCGAAGTAAGAAAAAGGTTGGAAATAACAGGCTAGTAACAGTCTGCTTGCACCAGAGGGCGCTGGGAAGAAGGCAATCGAAAAGCACGAGAGTCTGGCTCAGTGAGCATACAAAGGGGTAACAGCCATTAGAGGGAGGCGGGCATGCAGCATATATTACTGCCATCTGAAGGATTTCTGGATGCTCGGTAATGAAGGCAGCTGGTAGATGAGATACGTGGTGAGGGGGCGCCTAAACAAACTGCATGGTAATCAATAGAAACAAAGGAACATTTTAACATGATTCTCAAATGAGTCCACATAGAGCCATACGCATAGACCCTAAGCAGAAGACGGCTCCTTTTTTTTATATATTGACAGCTACCCCTTCGATAATCCTATTCAGTATCTTTGGCTTCTTTTCAACATGCTGAGGGTTCAATAGAAAACATTAAAGTGTGGCTGACATCAGGAAGGAGCGGATTCATTGCAAGAGTTCAGCCTTAACACTATCAGGAACTGAGGCTGCACATATATATCAACCACAACGACTTTCCTTAATAACCATTCATTTTACAAATAGGGAAAAAAATCAAGAAAACAAAACTTATTTAAAATTTAGAAAGCTAAAACACATGCATCCTTAAATATGTCCAATGCTAATAGACAGTTGTCAAAGCCAAGATTACAAAGTTTGTGGGTTCATATCAGACTATTGCGGCCTAAGGGCTCTTACGCTGCGGGCTGACAATTGTATTCTGAATTTTCAATTCCTCACTAACTTGTACAGGTGGAGTTGCAATCAATTTCTCTGCAGGTCTCTCCACAGTGGCAGAGCATACATCTACTGTTTTCTCAGCCACGGGATCCTCTTCAAGGGGAATGGAGGCAGAGGCTTCCTGTTTTAGTAACTTTTTCGGTCGTGGGTTCGATCTCTGTAATTCTCACAGCTTCTTCGACGGCTTTCACTTGTTCTTGGCCTCCAATCAATTCAGCTAGCGCCGTAGTAATCTGCACAAGCAAGCAATACATCGTGGGATTACCCCATAGTCGGTGAAGGGAAAGTTATGCAATGTTTAAATCTCGCTCCAGATCAGTCAGAAACAAAGTTACCAAAACAAAATTAATACTAAACATAAACATGGCAATGCAAAGACGCAGAGAGTAATTGATCTACCTCAACCCTAACCATATTCTACTATATCAAGATCTTTATATAAAACTAATAAAGGAGTAGGCTCTGCTAATTCAAACCGAGATTCAGTCGATCAGATCAGAAGCTCGATAGCTCGCGTTATTTGGTAGTGGAAACCCTGCTATACAAGTCATCAGCGTGGCCTACTTATAATACAAACCAATATGCAGTTCCTCTCAAGAGAAGTAAGAAAAAGGTTGGAAATAACAGGCTGGTAACAGTCTGCTTGCACCAGAGGGCGCTGGGAAGAAGGCAATCGAAAAGCACGAGAGTCTGGCTCAGTGAGCATACAAAGGGGTAACAGCCATCAGAGGGAGGCGGGCATGCAACATATATTACTACCATCTGAAGGATTTCTGGATGCTCGGTAATGAAGGCAGCTGGTAGATGAGATTCGTGGCGAGGGCGCGCCTAAACAAACTGCATGGTAATCAATAGAAACAAAGGAACATTTTAACATGATTCTCAAATGAGTCCACGTAGAGCCATACGCATAGACCCTAAGCAGAAGACGTCTCCTTTTTTTTTATATATTGACAACTACCCCTTCGATAATCCTGTTCAGTATCTTTGGCTTCTTTTCAACATGCTGAGGGTTCAATAGAAAACATTAAAGTGTGGCTGACATCAAGAAGGAGCGGATTCGTTGCAAGAGTTCAGCCTTAACACTATCAAGAACTGAGGCTGCACATATATATCAACCACAACGACTTGCCTTAATAACTATTCATTTTACAAATAGGGAAAAAAATCAAGAAAACAAAACTTATTTAAAATTTAGAAAGCTAAAACACATGCATCCTTAAATATGTCCAATGCTAATAGACAGTTGTCAAAGGCAAGATTACATAGTTTGTGGGTTCATATCAGACTATTGCGGCTTAAGGGCTCTTACGTTGCGAGCTGGGGCAGGGACTAGCTGCCCCGCAGCCCCTCTTGTTTATACTTAAATTTAATAATAAATTTTACAGGACTTTATTAATGAAACTCTCAACTAAAAAAACACAAATTCTGATACTTTCCTTTATCTTTTTAAAAAAAATTGCATAAACTATTTTCCAAATAAAGTCAGAAAGTAATAAAAACATCGTTAATATTGTTTGCCCACGTTGCCACCTCTTCTCTCTTCTTAGTTTTCTTCTTAGTTTTGGCATGTTTGTATGTGGTCCGCAATGCCGCGTCCAGTACCATTTTAAATGTATTTACAAGATTAAACAATATTTTGGGATATTCGAAAATGACCATTTTTGTAAGCCTTCATATGCATATAAACCCAACATGTATTATCCAACTCAATTTCACGTCGTAAATCTTGCAATATTTGTCCAATGGCGTTTATGCTTTTGTGCAATAAGATTGGGACCGTAGTCGGTCGGCTTAGCGTGAATTGTCCATGGCGAATTCCGGTCAGTTTTGGTTCACCTGGACCAGCGCGGTGATACAGAATTCATTTCGAGAAATCCTGTGCTCGGCCATCTCCGGGGCGAAAAAAAAACATATCCATTCAATCATAATCCACGGCAAAGTGGGGGTGGTGATCATTGCGTGAGTGAAATATTGGTTACTGAATCTTAAAAGATATTGGCATGGTTCAATCTGTTTATCAACGGAATAAACGTAAAAATATTTACAGAATAATCACGAAAATTTAATGTGAATAATTTTCTTTTGATTTCCTTCGTCGCACATGTTTGTTCAAATCCAACCGCTTTTTAACTAGTATAATCTCTATGCAATTAAATTTAGAAATCTCATTTAAGTTTTATACAAAGTTTTTTGTTTTTTTTAATATTAATTAGTATAAATCTATTATAAGCATAGATTTAGCATAGGCTAAGAGTGATAGCATAAATTAAGAGTGATGGAATCTCTTTAGATGCAAATTACTTTTAAACTGCAAAATTTGAAGAAAAAACAAATCATTTCTTGATACTAGTTATATATGATGTGTAACTTTTCATTGTTTAAATTATACTTTTGAATGTTATATAGAAGGGATAACATAAATTTTCAAGTAAAAAAAATAGGAATATTAACCCAAAAAAAAGAAAAAACTAAAAAAAAAAAAATGTAAAATAGTGAGACTACTTCAAACATTTGAAAATAATATGTGCAACTAAATTTCACTTACACTCCACATGAAGTTACATCTTTTTTAGAGTATTGGTCCATCCTAATCATCGATCTAGTATGGGCAAAGAGTGATGAAATATGTTCAGTGCAGAACTCTTTTAGAGTGATGTTAGAGTGCAAAATTTAGGAAAAAAAAAAACCATCTCTTAATAGAGGATATATATATATGGAGATAAAGATTAACTTTTCATTCCGTGAATATGCATAACTTAAATTTGTAAGTCCAAAAATGATTTGTTGTAACAAAAAAAAACCTAAGAAAACAATATAGTGAGTTATTTTTAACATTTTAATCATAAAAACTTATTTTTTTAAATTACTTTATATGATATATACATTTTTCTTTTAAATAATATCTATCTATCTATATATAGTTTATTTATTTAATTTTTACATTACATGTGCAGTGAGACATTTAATCTATGGACTACTTTTTCTACATTAAAATATTTTTTTATTATCAATATATTTTTAAATATACATAATATTACTTAATCTTACCTATTAAAATATTTTTTTGAAAACTCACACTAAAATATTTTATTATTACGAAATATTTTTAAAATGGCATATATTAATTTTATATTAAGATTGAGTGAAGTACAAATCTCCATTTTTATTATCCTTATTAAGAAGTATTTCATATTTCTTAATTTGCATATTTTATTATATACAAGATTAAATATTTTCTTTCTATATATGGATATATATGAAGTTGATATGGATGTACATTAGTTAACATAGATCATCAAATATTTTATTTAAAACCCATATTGAAATATTTTTGAAAAGTATATGATTTAAACATCTTACTCATACTTTTTCTTTTTACTTCACTCATAATATTCTTAAAGTTGATATAAGCTGATATTAAGTCATGAAATATTTATTTCATTTTAATTATGACTAAGAATGAGGGACAATTGTCAACTCCTCATACTAGAACTCCTCATACTAGACTGTAGAGTGCACCTCTCAGCTCAATAACATGTATTTGGTTACAATGGTGATCTAAACAATTCTAGTGTTGCAATAATTATCATGATATTAGAGTGCTTCAAATTAATTGTATATTTCCTTAAACATAATTTTTTTTTTCTATTACACCATTGAAGATGCAAAGAGCAAGAAAAATTCAATGGTTTTTTATCATTTTGGTTATCATTGTCCTCTCATGGTTTTCTTTTCATTAGATAGTTGATATACCTTGGTGTTTATGCCTTTAATACTTGTTTTTTCATTTTGGTTGAACTATCATAAAAAATAATTTTTTTTTGATGAACTATCACAGAAACTATGTTTGAATGCTAAAACAATTATGGTTTTTCTATTGGTCATATTTAGCTAGTGGTAGATTAGGGAAGAACAAAATTGGCTCTAATTTATTTTCCTAAATATTAAATAATAATTTTACTTTACCATAAAATAAATAATGACATGGAATAAGTGTTTAATGTTTGGACCCTCATTCAAAGTTCATCGTAACTTGAATTTGACTCTCTAGTAAGAAATTGAATTATGAGAGAGGTAGGCTATGAGGTTGTGAGGAAATAATGTTCATTATTTTTATAATAATAGAAGTTGTAACTAAAAACTTGGAAAATTTTAGGGGCTAACATTCAGAGGTGGGATAATTTTCAATGGTTTTCCTAAAAAAAAATTTGCCAATTTCTATTTTTCTAAAAATAATTCACCAAGTTTTATAATATAAAAATTGTTTTACCTTAAATATCACCAAAATTATATAGATAGTATATATAAAAACCATTATAAATTTAAATGATTTTTACAAATATATCAACAAATATTTTATAAATTTATATTATAGGGACAGCAAGATTCATTAATGTTTCTAAACTTTAAGATATATTTTCATCCTTTAAAATTCCATGACTAAAAGTGCTACAATAATATAGACCACTTGAATATTTAGTCTCTAAATGTTACTATGTTTTAATTTATTATAAATTAACTCAAATAAGGTGTAGCAAAGCTTATATTAATTAATTAAATAATACTATTTACTGAATTTAATAAATTTAGTCTCATTAGAATGTTATGGTCAAGTAATGTTTTGAAGCAATAATTTTTGGAAGAAGGCTTTGATGTCTAAATATTTTTGCTACGAAGCTTGCCTCCACAATATTTTTTAACCATAATTATGAAATAAAAGCATCTTTTGGAATATCTTATAACTTAATTGTGTTTCCCACACTTAGAACCAAACAAGAAAATGATATAAACGAAATATCCATGAATCGAAAATGGTTCTATCAAAGATATCCTTAAGTATGCATTCTACCAATCTTGAGGATTCTAAATATCAACTTCCTTACTGGTCTCTCTTATTGCTCTCTAGATTAAAACAATTAGATTCTACGTAGGGGAAAAGAGGATTAAAACTAAGTTGAGCCTCATCTATGTATTGAATAATTATAAGAGGCTATTTGGGAAGCTTGAAATTATGGATGAGGACTAACTTCTTTTAAACTTGATTCATTTATAGTAAACACATCAACCCTCCAACACCCTCAAGAATTATTGAAAAATAACTTTACCTAATTATATTTGGAAGGAATCCATGCTACAAGGTTTCTCTTAGCATTCAATAAATTTTTAAGGCATCTATAATCATAAGAAATAAAATAATTCATGTTCTAGGTACTACCAACTTAACATACTAGGTTTTTATTTCCTCAATTTTTGTGTTTAATATATATAGGACTTTGTGAAATTACGTTGCTTCTTAGGGAAATAAAAAAAATTATGAAAAGATAAAAGGAAATAGGAAAAATGGTTGGAAATTATTGTTAATAGATCGAAAGGGAAAGTGGGAAAACTATTTTATCAAATAATTATTCTCTTCTACATTATGTTTGTGATAAATTCCTAGCTTTATAAATACTATTATGTGATGACAATTTATGTCCATAGTCCTAAAGATTATTCCATAGTCATGGAGAGTATCCCAATGATTTCATTTATCCAACTTAAACATTTGGAAATATAGATGTCTTAGCATTCTTTCTCAATCTATGAATTTGTTAGTCTTGAAATTTATTATGTTCATTATGCTTTGTTAGTCTTTTGTACATTTATTTTGTGATTTACTTTATTATTGCTTTCATTAGAACACCTACACTATTTCTAATTCCCTATTATGACCATCAGGACATAAATGAATGGATTCTAAGTAGGGAAAACAAATTAAGGTTGGCGCATGTCTTGTTTATGTATTTGAGAATGATTATAGACTCATAGTTATCTTTGGGTGGAGTCCAAATTATATAACAAATTCTCTTATCCTTCAATGAAGTATTGAGTTATACACAACGAATCAAGAAAGTGTAAATAATTTAGTTTTATATGTAATCCCAACTTAATGTGCGAGTGTTTAATTCTCCTTAGTTTTATGTTTAGGATATTTGTCTTGAGTTTGTGAAATTAGAGTGTTTTTATGTAGGAAAAGAAGGCTTTGAAACAAAAGATAATTCAAGAAGAAAAATACATGGAGGAAGTTTTTGATGGAGTGAAGGAGAATGTGATACAAAACAAATCAATTCCTTGTCCAACATAAATATACACATACTACTTATAGTGAATCATATCATAACATCCATACTATTGCATTCATTGATGGAGATATTTATAATCGAGGTCGTAAAGAAACCAATGGCATCGATTCTCCAAACATAGTAATATGGAATCTAGGGAGTAAACCAAGTCTATATTATTTGTTACTTGCCCGACCAATTATCATTCTATGCTACATTCTTGTGACTATCAGGACATAAATGAATGGATTCTATGTAGGGATTTTTTTTATAGGATTTGGGTAAGTCTTGTCTATGTATTAGAGAATGATTATAGACTCATAGTTATTGTTGGGTGGTGTCCAAATTATCTAATAATTTCTCTTATATTTTAATGGATTATTGAGGTATACGTAAAAAATCAACAAAGTGTAGATAATTCAGTTTTATAGGTAATACCAACTTAACATGCTAATTTTTCTTGAGTTTGTGAAATTATAGTGTTTCTTGTAGGAAAATAAATATTTGAAACAAAAACAAAATCAAGAGGAAAAATACATGGAGGAAGTTTTTGATTGAGTGAAGGAGAATGTGATATAAAATAAAACAACGCCTTGTCCAACATAAATACACACATACTACTTATAGTGAATCACATCATTACATTCATTCTATGGAATTAATTGATGGAGATATTTGTAATCGAGGTCGTAAAGAAACCAATGAAATCGATTCTCAAGCACAGTAATATGGAAACTAGCGAATAAACCAATTTTACATTCTTTGTCACTTGCCAAATCAATTATCATTATATTTTACATAGGCTTGTGACTATCAGGACATAAATGAATATATTTTATGTAGGGAAAAAAAAAATGGGATTGGGGCATGTCCTGTCTATGTATTGGGGAATGATTATAGGCTCATAGTTATCTTTGGGTGGCATTCAAATTATTTAAAAATTCCTCCTATCTTTAAATGGAGTATTTAGTTATACATAACAAATCAACAAAGTGTAGATGATTTAGTTTTATAGGTAATCACAATGTAACATGCTAGTTTTTTATTCTCCTTAGTTTTATGTTTAAGATATTTAACTCAACTTTATGAAATTATGGTGTTTCTTGTAGGAAAATAAGGCTTTGAAACCAAAAAATTGAATCAAGAGGAAAAATACATGGAGGATGTTTTTGATGGAGTTAAGGAGAATGTGATACAAAACAAATCAATGTCTTGTCCAACATAAATACACACATACTACTTATAGTGAATCATATCATAACATTCATGCTATTGCATTCATTGATGGAGATATTTGTAATCGAGTTTGTAAAGAAACAAATGTCATCATTTCTCTAAACACAATCATATGGAATATGGGGACAAAACCAAGTCCATATTCATTGTCACTTGCCCAACCAATTATCTTATTCCAATGTATCTTATTCCATGCTTTGAATAATAGAATTATGTACAAATATTATAAGACGTTGGCAATAACATCTTATATTAACATGTAAATTTATAATCAATGGTTTGATAGAAAGTGGAAAATTCCACATATTTGGAGCTGCTAATAGCACAATATTTCTATTGTAATGTCTTTTTATCTAATGTGGAAATAATTAGAGGAAAAAAAGAAACTCGAAAGTAAGAAAATTCATTAAAATAAATTAGGAAACCATAAATAAAAAGCATATCCATAAACGAGAGAAAGAGGAGCGGGAGAAAAACACGCAGCTAGGGTTTCTGTGAGTTTCAATGCTTGCTCCTAATGGAGGGTCGCAGAGGAGGGAGCTCCACTCCCTCCTACAAGGAGGCCATAGCTAGCAGAGGCAAGTTCCCACTGGGTAATGTCAGAGGTTCTGGGGAAGAGGAAAAAAATAATAATGAA
The DNA here is from genome assembly GCA_000404065.3 of Pinus taeda. Lineage (NCBI taxonomy): Eukaryota > Viridiplantae > Streptophyta > Pinopsida > Pinales > Pinaceae > Pinus > Pinus taeda. The sequence continues at coordinate 133,857 of APFE030679686.1, forward strand.
AAGGAGACAGACGGGGTCAGGCCCAAGGAAAATGTCAGCACTAAAGACAAGGAGGAAGAAGACAAAAGCCAGAGAACAAGGGACAATAAACAAAAGGGACCATGCAAACCCAAAACAGAGACTACTCCTAGAGTAGTGCTAAACAATCCTGCACTGCAAGCACACAGGGAACATATGGGGACTTACGCTATAATCTACAAATTCGTGGGATTATGGCCCATGGAAAAGGCTTTACAGATGTGGATCAAGTACCACTGGAAACCCAAAGGAAGCATTGATCTGCATCTTGGGTCAAAGGGATTCTTCACCGTGGTGTTCACAAGTATCGAAGACAAAGACAGAATATTCGAAGGAGGACCCTATTTTTATGCAGTAGCTGGCCTCTATATGCGTCCCTGGCTTATGAACTTTGTTCCAGAGCAAGAGACTTTCACTTCAGTACTCGTCTGGGTAAGGCTCTATTCTCTACCTCTTGATTATTTGCAAACATAATCGCTTGCTGCCATAGGCAATAAACTAGGTCGTTTTGTCAAAGCTTTGGAAGCCACAAGAAGGGGAAAATACACTTCCTATGCAAGAATCTATGTAGAAATGGATCTATCAGGAGCTCTTCCGGATGAAGTCATTCTGGAAGTTTTTTATGAGGATTGGGTGCAAACAATGGACTACAAGCATATCCCGTTCAGATGTCGTAAATGCCACGAACATAGACACTTGTTCAAAGATTGCCCTCTTAGCAGAGTAGACAATAGGAGCAAACAAAATGCAATGAAGGACACAGAAAACTTTTAGAAAGTGGTAAGTAGAGGAAAAGGAGGGAAAAAAGGAACAAAGCATCTTCATAATGAGGGTCAAAAGGCTAGTCAAGATAGGTATCAAGCACTGGAAGAGAATGAAGAAACGAAAAATGAAGATCAATCTATGGAGGACGGCCCTAATGAAAAGGAAAAGGAAGAAAATTGTCACCCAACACAAGAGATTGGTAATAAGAAGGAAATTATGATGAGTGAAACAGAATTGGAGATGGATCAGGAAATGACCCAGAGTGAAACAGATATAGAGGACCATGAACTTCAAGAAATTCTAGATAAGGAACACCTAGATCTGGAAGGGTTCTTGAGGCAGGGAACCACGGGAGGGATATATTCACTACCCCAAGAAGTTTGCAACAGAATTCAATAGTTGTTTTTATGGAAAACCCAGGAAAAAGGGTTAGACAAAGGAAAAATCGTCGACAAGCAAGAGTAAAGAGGTGTGAAAACAATTAAATCAACTCCAGGATTAGCTACCAGAAAAGCAGGAAAGAAAAGGGGTAGGAAAAAGCAGAAGGACCTCTTGATGGAGTCTGGAAAGTTAATGATAGACTCAGGTAAGATGAAAGACCTAACCAGTTACTCCTTTACAAATCTTGAATTATGAATTTCACATCCTAGAATATTAAAGGTCTAGGTAGTAAAAGGAAACAAAGAATGCTAAGTTACAAAATGAAAAAAGAGATGTCGGATATGATCTTCATCCAGGAAACCAAATGTTCCATTCATAAAATAAAACAAACTCATAGCAAATGGCTCAACAGATTTGAGTTTTTAGAAGTCAAAGATGAAAGCACAGCAGGGGGTATTCTAACTCTTTGGAATCCCCAGAAAATCAACATTATAGACACTGAAGCATCCAAAAATTACTTATCAGTGGTCATGCCACTAGTGGGGGTTTCGAAAACCTTCCTGGTCACAAATGTTTATGGCCCTCAAAAAATAGATGACAAACTTAAATTGATAGACTCCCTAATAGATCTCAGGAATAGACAGGATGGGATTCCTTGGATCTTGGGACGTGATTTTAACATGATCAAGTCCCTTTCGGAAAAAAAGGAGGAACCACAGCATTAGCCAAAGACTCTTTAACGTTCCAATCATTCACAGATGATATGAAATTGGTTGATTCAGAATTGAGCAATGGCTTTTTTACATGGAACAACAAAAGA